>JAEQBH010009384.1:0-68067 GCA_016808115.1 Tetrastigma voinierianum | reverse complement strand
TATTAAAAATTCATTTTTATATTTGGAAATTAATTGTATTATAAAATTTTAAAAATATTAAAAGAATTATTATTAAGGAGTCCAAGATTGATTCAACAATCCTATAGGAATAGTTCGTACTTTAGTAAACATAATCGAGCCTATTTCAATGGTATAGTTTAACAAATTGCTTCAATTAGCTATGCTCCCGATGGTGGATAAAATAAAATTTATTTTCAAATATCACAAATTTTAATAATGTCAAATTTGTAACATCGTAGCATGATATAAATTATTTATTCTAATTTTTATTATTTTTTATGACTATAGTCGTACAAAAATTGTAAAACCTCAACCTGATCAATCGTTATAATAAGTAGCTGAACCCGACAGAGGTCCAATGATGAAACGAGGGTAGATTAGAATTTAGAATGGCCCGAACGCCATTCGACATGAAGTGGAATTTTCTAAAATTGTAACCGAATGCCCTAAGGAATAATGATTTTCTTATTATATCCGAATGGAGGGGTTTGCAAAGGAATTTGTAAGAAATTTCCAGTTCCCTAAGTGACTTTGAACCGACATTTAAAGAGAATAGGAGATTTGCGAATAGTGATTCTGACCGAAAATCGGAGCTCAAGAAATTTTTTCGGAAATCAATAAAATACAAAAATGTCCGAATATATCATAAAGACTAACGAAACTGAAATAAAGTGAAACGGAGTCCGTTTGGATAGTTTTTCCCGTGTGATCCGAACGTAATTCCGTAATAATACGCTATTGTCCCGTGATTACCGATTTAATGATTTTAACCGATTTCGTGGATTTCAGAGCCTGGAAATTACTATGAAGGATTTAGTTAGAATATTTTATGTTCAAATCTTAAATATAGACGACCATAGAATATTTTTTGACATACACCGATATAAAAACAAGAAAGGCGAAACGGAGATAAATTTGGGTTATAATGGAGATATTTAATCTGTACTAGCCAATTCAAAACCTTTCAATGGCTAAGTCATTATTTAAATAATGGGTAAAATGACTTGGTCTCATGAGAATGGACCAATGAGAAGCTTGATAAAAGAGTAAACCACTCTTAAACAAACTAATGAGATTATTTTGCAATAAGCACTTTAAACTTTGAAATAAAAAGAAAATTTTAGGAGATTTAATGCTCCAAAGTGAGGAGAGAACGTGCAGTAGAGGGAAGAAAGGAGAAAAGGGGAGAAAAGGAGAAAGGAGAGAAAGGAGAGAAAGGTTAGGCAAAGTGGAGAGGTTGAGTTTTTTCTTCTCCTCCTTCAAGCTTTCCAAGTGCTCTACAAGTGATAGCAAGGGAGAGGAGCCAAAGGAAACCAAGAACAAGTAAGTTTTTAATGGTGGGAAAGTTAAGGTTTGATGTTTTTCATGTCTAATGTTTTGATTTTCTTGTATGGATGTTAAATTAGTGGCATTTAGGGGTTGAATGATGATGATTTTGAGATAAATTGAGAAAGCCATGGATTAGATTAGGGTTTTGAAAAATCAAGTGAGTAAGGGTTAGGGTTTGATAGTGAATTGTGTGTGATATGTTGAAATGGATATAATGCATCAGATTTAAGTGTTTAGAGTGAAAGAAAAAATGGAAGAGAAACACATTTTGGTCAATTTTTGGGTAGCAGTCTCGGTACAGGAAATGTCCTGTTTTCTGTTTTGACCAGTTTTGGTATTTTGGCCATAACTTGCTCAATTTTGATCCGATTTGAGTGATTCAAATTTCTGGTTACAATAGACTTCTAGGGGAAAAATTTATCTGAAGGAAGTTCAAGCAAATTTTAATCGTAAAGTACCCAGAAAATGGTTCAAAGTGGAGCTATGTGCAGATTATGTTCTGCCAAACTGAGTCATATGTTGTGCAGATTGTGTTATGTGGTTGAGGGCTTTAGAGAAGGAATTTTAAATTGAAAATTTAAAGAGATGTCATTGGCTATATCAAGAACTGATCTGGAGAGTTTCATAAATTTTGAAGACCGTTTGAATAATTTTTGAGTCATAAAGTCTATAGAGTATTGTTGGAAAAAGGTTGGCCTAAATGAGTGGGTTTTTAGTGCTTAAGGGTAATTTGTTCATTTGGCTTTAAATGAGTGTGTATGGTGAATTAAAATGGAAGTTATGATTAATGCGTAATTGTGGTTTTCTTGACAAAGGCACGGGAGCGACGTCCACGAAGTGACGGGAGCGACGTCCACTTAGCCTCAGAGAGACGCTTGACTGGGAGTGACGCTGAGCCTGCAAGTGGTTCACTACTCTAAGATCTTTTTCCAATTTTATGTAAATGGTTGATGTTGGTAATGAATATGGAGTTACATAATCTAAAAAGAAAATATTTGAAAGAGATTGAAGTTTCAAAACAAGTTAGATTTGTACTTTTGACACTAAGTAAATGTAGTTTTAAACCCATGTATAATCCTTAAGATAAACAGATTTAGCGTTATGTGACGACGCAGTAAATTCACCATAGTCGCCACAATAAAGAAACAAATTATACTCACCAACGATGCGCAAAATTCCGTCCGTAGTTGCTCGGGCCATAAAGTATAAGCACTAATGCCATGGATGCGCACAATTCCGCACGTAGTTGGCTATTTGTATAGTTTGGCACTACGTGGCGATGCAGTAAATTCCGCTCGTAGTTGCCCAGAGTTTTAGCACTACAATTGCGATGCAGTAAATTCCGTATTGTAGTTGCTCAGTGATAAGCTTTAGCGCCCTACGTACGATGCAGTAAATTCCGTAACGTAGTGGTTGAGATGACTTAGTAAGCTTCACGTTGGCGTTAGTTTTAAATCGCCAGGATGGTTAAAATAATTAAAGGATATACATAGGGGTTTTGACATAAATTATAAAACAAATGATAAATTGGTCGCGTTAGTATATGATATCTATCTTCGTGGCACACTAACTTGTTTGTTCATATTTGTAGCGTATATATTCCACTCCGTGTGCTATCGCCATGACGGCCAGATCGCCATCATTTTGTTGCTATATATGTGGGGCGATTATGACCTAGGATGTAAAACTTATGTATGGAATGGATATGTAATTGAACAACATATATTTAGATTTTGAAATCAGATAATTGTAAATATCTTTGTGCAATATGCATGTATGTATTTATGGAAAACCGGTTATGTATGAAATTTTGTTGGATTGACTTATTTTATTTGATGAGGACCGCAGGTCCTTATGATTGTAGTTGATTTTCTGGGAAAATATTGGGAGTTTAATTTGTTAAACAGTGATTTTTAGAGCTACTCGGGCTTGACCACCTAGAAAGCAATCAAGAGGCCGCTTCGATTCTCGTTAAATCTAAAGTGTGATTTTGATAGAAAAGGAAAATTTTTATAACCAACATTTTCCAAAGACAGTTTTAGCAGTTTTAACGGCTTAGCTTCATGGTAACTTGTCACGAGCGAGCTTAATGTGGGAGGTTACTGTGAGTAGCCAGATTTCCCGTCACTAGAAGGGGGTTCACAAATTATACATACAATTTAAAATATTGAAATATCACAAATTTTCAAAAAAAAATTAAAAAACAATTACAATAAAAATAGCACTACATATTAATAATAAAATTCCAAATAGTTTATACTATTTTCAAACATTAGAATATTTTTGAAATAGTTTAAATGCAAATTAAAAAATATAAAAATGAATTTTTTAAAAAATAGATATTATTAAAACGCCACAAGTTTCCGGTTAGTACCAGATCGAATTAGTTTCTCGTTTACTATTTTCAGACGGACAAAAATTCCGTCACAAAGTTGTGACGGATTTATAATTCCACAAATTTAGACCTTACTGGTAATGCATGCTTATTGAAAAATTCATTTTTATATTTGAAATTAATTTTATTATAAAATTTAAAATATTAAAAAGTATATTATTAAGGAGTCCAAGATTGATTCAACAACTTATAGGAATAGTTCAGACTTTTTTAGCAAACATAATTCGAGCCTATTTCTAATATAGTTTAACAAATTGCTCAATTAGTTATGCCCAATGGTGGATAAATAAAAATTTTATTTTCAAATATCACAAATTTTAATAATGTCAAATTTGTAACATCAGCATGATATAAAATTATTTATTCTTAATTTTTAATATTTTTTTATGACTATATAGTCAGACAAAATTATATACATACAATTTAAAATATTGAAATATCACCAAAAAAATTAAAAAACAATTACACAAAAATAGCACTACATATATTAACAATAGTTCCAAATAATTTATAATATTTTCTTTAAAACATTAATATTTTAAATATTTCAATACAAATTAAAATATAAAATGAAATTTTTTAAAAAAAAAAATATAGATATCGGTCATTAAATGGTCACAAGTCGGTTAGAAAATTCAGACGAATTGTTTCGGTTACTATTTCAGACGGAATAAAAATCTCCACAAAGCAGATCGATTTATAATTCCGTCACAAATTTGTGACCGATTTGTGACAGCATGCTATTAAAAATTCATTTTTTATATTTGAAAATTAATTGTATTATAAAAATTTAAAATATTAAAAAAGAATATTATTAAGGAGTCCAAGATTGATTCAACAACTATAGGAATAGTTCGTACTTTAGTAAACATAATCGAGCCTATTTCAATATATAGTTTAACAAATTGCTTCAATTAGCTATGCTCCCGATGGTGGATAAAATAAAATTTATTTTCAAATATCATGAAATTTTAATAATGTCAAATTTGTAACATCGTAGCATGATATAAATTATTTATTCTAATTTTTATTATTTTTATGACTATATAGTCGCATACAAAATTATACATACAATTTAAAATAATTGAAATATCACAAATTTTCAAAAATTAAAAAACACTACACAAATAGCACTACATATATTAATAATAAAGTTCCAAATAGTTTATAATATTTTCAAACATTAGAATATTTTGAAATAGTTTCTAATACAATTAAAAATATAAAAAATGAATTTTAAAATAGATATCGGTTTACAAACGGTCACAAGTTCGTTAGAAAATCAGACGGAATTGTGTTTCCGCTACTATTTTGTGACGGAATTAAAATTCCGGCCACAAATTCATGGACCGACGAGACGTATGCTTATTGAAAAATTCCTATTTTTATATTTGAAATTAATTTTATTATAAAATTTAAAATATTAAAAAAGTATATTATTAAGGAGTCCAAGATTGATTCAACAACTTATAGGAATAGTTCGTGATTTTTAGTAAACATAACGAGCCTATTTCGAATATATAGTTTTAACAAATTGCTTCAATTAGCTATGTCTCCGATGGTGGATAAAATAAAAAAATTTATTTTCAAATATCACAAATTTTATAATGTCAAATTTGTAACATCGTAGCATGAGATATAAATTATTTATTCTAATTTTTAATATTTTTATGACTATATAGTCGCATAAATTATACATACAATTTAAAATATTGAAATATCACAAATTTTCAAAAATTAAAAAAAACAATTACACAAAATAGCACACATATATTAATAATAAAAGTTCCAAATAATTTATAATATTTTCAAACATTAGAATATTTTGGAAATAGTTTCTAATACAAATTAAAAATATAAAATGAATTTTTTTAAAAAAAATATAGATATCATCATAAAAATGGTCACAAGCCTGCTAGAAAATAGGACGAATTGTGTTTCTCGTCACTATTTGTGACTAATAAAATCTGGCCACAAAGTTAGACCGATGATATAATTCCACACAAATTTGTGACCGACGTAGACAAGATATTATTAAAAAAATTCATTTTATATTTGAAATTAATTGTATTATAAAAATTTAAAATTTTAAAAAAGAATATTATTAAGGAGTCCAAGATTGATTCAACAACTTATAGGAATAGTTCGTACTTTTAGTAAACATAATCGAGCCTATTTCGAATATATAGTTTAATAAATTGCTTCACTAGCTATGCCCCGATGTATGATAAAATAAAAATTTATTTTCAAATATCACAAATTTTAATAATGTCAAATTTTTGTAACATCGTAGCATGATATAAATTATTTATTCTAATTTTTATTATTTTTTTTTATGACTATATTGTCGTGACAAAATTATACATACAATTTAAAATATTGAAATATCACAAATTTTCAAAAAAATTAAAAAACAATTCCAATAAAATAGCACTACATATATTAATAATAAATCTAAATAGTTTATATTATTTTCAAACATTAGAATATATTGAAATAGTTTCTAATGCAAATTAAAAAAATATAAAAATGAATTTTAAAAAAAAAATAGATATCTATCAAGGAAAAATGGTCACAAAGTCGAAAGAAAATCGGTGATCGGACTCAGGTGTTTCACAATTATTTTGTGACTGAATAAAAATTCCGCCTCAAAGTTGTGACTGATGATAATTCCGTCACACCCCAGGACCGACGAGACAGATACTATTAAAAAATTACTTTTATATTTGAAATTAATTGTATTAAAAAAGAATATTATTAAGGAGTCCAAGATTGGATTCAACAACTTATAGGAATAGTTCGTACTTTAGTAAACATAACGAGCCTATTTTAACATAGTTTAACAAATTGCTTCCACTAGCTATGCCCCGATGAAGTGGATAAAAATAAAAAAATTTATTTTCAAATATCACAAATTTTAATAATGTCAAATTTTGTAACATCGTAGCATGATATAAATTATTTATTCTAATTTTATTATTTTTTATGACTATAGTCGTACAAAATTATACATACAATTTAAAATATTGAAATATCATACAAATTTTCAAAAAAAATTAAAAACAATTACAATAAAATATACCACATATATTAATAATAAAACTCAAAATAGTTTATAATATTTTCAAACATTAGAATATTTTTGAAATGTTTCTAATGCAAATTAAAATATAAAAATGAATTTTTTAAAAAAATAGATATCGGTCACAAAATGGTCACAAGCTTCCTAGAAAATTAGATTCGACTAGAGTTTCATTACTATTTGTGATCGAATAGAAAATTCCGCTGCCAAAGTTGTGGATTTTGATTTATAATTCGTCACAAATCAGACCGATTTCAGATGCATGCTTATTAGAAAAATTCATTTTATTTGAAATTAATTGTATTATAAAAATTTAAAAATATTAAAAAGTATATATATTTCAAGATTTATCAACAACTTATAGGAATAGTTCGACTTTTAGTAAACATAATCTAAGCCTATTTCTAATATATAGTTTTTAACAAATTGCTTCAATTAGCTATGCCTGATGGTGGATAAAATAAAATTTATTTTCAACATCACACTGAGAACAATTTGTAACATCGTAGCATGATATAACATATTTATTCTAATTTTTAATATTTTTATGACTATATAGTCGTATGTAAAATTATACATACAAATATATCTGAAACAACACAAATTTTCAAAAAATTAAAAAAACAATTAATACTGTAAAATAATTAAGATACAATAGTTAATAATAATAAAGTTCCAAATAATTTATAATATTTTCAAACATTAGAAACACGAAATAGTTTCTAATACAAATTAAAAATATAAAAACAATTTTTTAAAAAAAAAAATACAGATATATTATTGTAAATGGTCACAAGCTCTAAGAAAATTGTGACTGACCAGGTTGCTTCACTATTTTGTGATTTGAATAAAAATTCACACAAAGTTGTGACCGATGATAATTCCGTCACAAATTTGTGACCGATTTGTGACAAGATAATATTAAAAATTCATTTTATATTCAAATTAATTGTATTATAAAAATTTAAAATATTAAAAAAAGAATATTATTATGAGTCCAAGATTGATTCAACAACCTTATAGGAATAAATTGCATTTTTAGTAAACATAATCGAGCCTATTTCGAATATATAGTTTAACAAATTACTAATTAGCTATGCTCCATGGTGGTTAAAACAAAATTTATTAAATATCACAAATTTTAATAATGTCAAATTTTGTAACATCGTAGCATGATATAAATTATTGATTCTAATTCATATTTTTTTATGACTATATAGTCGCAGAAATACAGATACAATTTAAAAAGTATTGAAATATCACAAATTTTCTCAAAAAATTAAAAAACAATTACACAAAATAGCACTACATATATTAATAATAAAAGTTCCAAATAGTTTATAATATTTTCTGAACATTGTGAATTATTTTAAATAGTTTCTAATATTAAATTAAAATATAAAAAATGAATTTTAAAAAAATAGATATCATTGATAGTAAATGGTCACAAGTTTGCTAGAAAATTGTGACTTTAATTGTAAAGTCAATATTTTACATCAATGTACCCACAAAATTGTGATGGATTTATGCACCCGCCACAAATTTTGTGACCGATTTGTGACAGATGCTATTAAAAAAATTCATTTTATATTCAAATTAATTAGATATAAAAATTTAAAATTTTAAAAAAGAATATTATTAAGAGTCCAAGATCGATTCAACAACTTATAGAATAGTTCGTACTTTTAGTAAACATAATCGACCTATTTCGAATATATAGTTTAACAATTGCTTCAATTAGCTATGCCTGATGGTGGCTAAAATAAAAATTTATTTTCAAATATCACAAATTTTAATAATGTCAAATTTTGTAACATCGTAGCATGATATGCAAATTATTTATTCTAATTTTTATTATTTTTTATGACTATATTGTCGTACAAAATTATACATACAATTAAAATATTGAAATATCACAAATTTTCAAAAAATTAAAAAAACAATTCCACAAAATAGCACTACATATATTAATAATAATAAAATTCCAAATAGTTTATATTATTTTCAAACATTAGAATATATTGGAAATAGTTTCTAATGCAAATTAAAAATATAAAATGACCCTTTTTTAAAAAAATAGATATCGGTTTATAAATGGTCACAAGTCGGTTAGAAAATTGTGGACGGAATTAGAGCCACACATTTTAGACGGAATAAAAATTCGTATCAAAGTTGTGACCGATGATAATTGCCACAAATTCAGGACCGACAGATGCATAGCTTATTAAAAAATTCATTTTTATATTTGGAAAATTAATTATTATAAAAATTTAAAAACATAAAAAGAATATTATTATGAGTCCAAGATTGATTCAACAACTTATAGGAATAGTTCGTACTTAGTAAACATAATCGAGCTCATTTCGAATATATAGTTTAACAAATCAAGCTCAATTAGCTATGCCCCGATGGTGGATAAAATAAAAAATTTATTCAAATATCACAAATTTTAATAATGTCAAATTTTTTTTAACATCGTAGCATGATATAAATTATTTATTCTAATTTTTATTATTTTTTATGACTATATAGTCGCATGTAAAATTAACACATAATTTAAAAAATATTGAAATATCACAAATTTTCAAAAAATTAAAAAAACAATTACACAAAATAGCACTACATATATTAATAATAAAATTCAAATAGTTTATAATATGTTCAAACATTAGAATATTTTGAAATAGTTTCTAATGCAAATTAAAAATATAAAATGAATTTTTAAAAAAAAATAGATATCGTCGCAAAATGGTCACAAATCGGTAAGAAAAATATGACGGAATTGTGTTTCCGCCACTATTTTTGTGACGAATAAATTCGCCACAAAGTTGTGACGGATTTACACCCGTCACAAATTTGTGACCGACAGATGTATAGCTATTGAAAAATTCATTTTTATATTTGAAATTAATTTATTATAAAATTAAAAAATATTGAAAAAGTATATTATTAAGGAGTCCAAGATTGATTCAACAACTTATGGGAATAGTTCGTACTTTAGTAAACATAATCGAAGCCTATTTCGAATATAGTTTAACAAATTGTTTCAATTAGCTATGCCCATGGTGGATAAAATAAAATTTATTTTCAAATATCACAAATTTTAATAATGTCAAATTTGTAACATCGTAGCATGATATAAATTATTTATTCTAATTTTTATTATTTTTTATGATCATTATATAGTCGCACAAAATTATAGATACAATTTAAAATATTGAAATATCACAAATTTTCAAAAAATTAAAAAAACAATTACACAAAATAGCACTACATATATTAATAATAAAGTCTCCAAATAGTTTATAATATTTTCAAACATTAGAATATTTTGAAATAAGTTTCTGGCCACAAATTAAAAATATAAAATGAATTTTTTAAAAAAATATCGGGTCACAAAATTCACACAAGTTCGGTTAGAAATTGTGATCGAATTGTGTTTCCGTTCATTTTGTGACGGAATAGCACTCCACAAAGTTGTGATGATTTGATAATTCGTCACAAATTTGTGACCGATTTGTGACGTATACGCTATTAAAAAAATTCATTTTTATATTTGAAATTAATTGTATTATAAAAATTAAAAAATTTTAAAAAAGAATATTATTAAGGAGTCCAAGATTGATTCAATAACTTATAGGAATAGTCACTTTAGTAAACATAATCGAGCCTTATTTCGAATATATAGTTTAACAAATTGCTTCAATTAGCTATGCCTGAAGAGGATAAAATAAAAATTTATTTTCAAATATCACAAATTTTAATAATGTCAAATTTTGTAACATCGTAGCATGATATAAATTATTTATTCTAATTTTTATTATTTTTTTACACTATATTGTCGTACAAAAATTATACATACAATTTAAAATATTGAAATATCACAAATTTTCAAAAAAATTAAAAACAATTCCACAAAATAGCACTACATATATTAATAATAAAATTCCAAATAGTTTATATTATTTTCAAACATTAGAATATGTTGGAAATAGTTTCTAATGCAAATTAAAAAAATATAAAAATGAATTTTTTTAAAAAAAAATAGATATCGGTCGTTAAAATGGTCACAAGTCTGAGTTAGAAAATTGTGACGAATTGTGTTTCTCATTACTATTTTTGTGACGGGAATAAAAATTCCGTCTCAAAGTTGTGACCGATGATAATTCCGGCCACAAATTTGTGACCGATCATGATGCATGGGCTATTAAAAAAATTCATTTTTTATATTTGAAATTAATTGTATTATAAAATTTAAAATATTAAAAGAATATTATTAAGGAGTCCAAGATTGATTCAACAACTTATAGGAATAGTTCGTACTTTAGTAAACATAATCGAGCCTATTTCGAATATATAGTTTAACAAATTGCTTCAATTAGCTATGCCCATGGTGGATAAAATAAAAATTTATTTTCAAATATCACAAATTTTACACAACAATTTTTTAACATCAGAGTATTGACATATTTTATTCTAATTTCTTATTATTTTTATGACTATATAGTCGTACAAAAATTATACATACAATTTAAAAATATTGGAAATATCACAAATTTTCAAAAAAATTAAAAAAAAACAATTACACAAAATAGCACTACATTAATAATAAAATTCCAAATAGTTTATAATATGTTCAAACATTAGAATATTTTGAAATAGTTTCTAATGCAAATTAAAAATATAAAAATGAATTTTTTAAAAAATAGATATCGGTCAAGCAAAATGGTCACAAGTCGGTTAGAAAATTGTGACGGAATCGTTTCCGCTTACTATTTTGTGACGGAATAAAACTCAAAGTTGCGACGATTTATAAATTCCGCTACAAATTTGTGACCGATTGGCGTATTACGCTATCAAAAATTCATTTTTATATTCAAATTAATTTTATTATAAAATTTAAAAATATTGAAAAAGTATATTATTAAGGAGTCCAAGATTGATTCAATAACTTATAGGAATAGTTCGCATTTTTAGTAAACATAATCGAGCCTATTTCAATATATAGTTTTAACAAATTGCTTCAATTAGCTATGACCCGATGGTGATAAAATAAAATTTATTTTCAAATATCACAAATTTTAATAATGTCAATTTTGTAACATCGTAGTGATGATATAAATTATTTATTCTAATTTTTATTATTTTTTATGACTATATAGTCGTACAAAATTATACATACAATTTAAAAATATTGAAATATCACAAATTTTCAAAAAATAAAAAAAAAACACCACGTACATATATATTAATAATAAAGTTCCAAATAATTTATAATATCTCAAACATTAGAATATTTTGAAATAGTTTCTAATACAAATTAAAAATATAAAATAACTTTTAAAAAAATATAGATATCGCGTCATAAATGGTCACAAGCTCGCTAGAAAATTGTGACGGAATTGTGTTTCTCGTTTCATTTTGTGATCTGAATAGTAAATCACACAAAGTTGCATCGATGATAATTCGTCACAAATTTGTGACCGATTTGGTGATTGCATGGGGCTTATTAAAAAAAATTCATTTTTATATTTGAAATTAATTGTATTATAAAAATTTAAAAATATTAAAAAAGAATATTATTAAGGAGTCCAAGATTGATTCAACAACTTATAGAATAAATAGTTCTGTGACTTAGTAAAACATAATCGAGCCTATTTCGAATATATAGTTTAACAAATTGTTTCAATTAGCTATGCCTGATGGTGGATAAAAATAAAATTTATTTTCAAATATCACAAATTTTAATAATGTCAAATTGTAATATCGTAGCATGATATAAATTATTTATTCTAATTTTATTATTTTTATGACTATATAGTCGTACAAAATTATACATACAATTTAAAATATTGAAATATCACAAATTTTCAAAAAAAAATTAAAAAAAAAAACAATTCCACAAAATAGCACTACATATATTAATAATAAAATTCCAAATAGTTTATAATATTTTCAAACATTAGAATATATTGAAATAGTTTCCTGCAAATTAAAAAATATAAAATGAATTTTAAAAAAAAAAATAGATATCTAACATAAAATGGTCACAAGTTCTGTTAGAAAATTGTGACGGAATTGTGTTTGCCATCATTTTGTGACGGAATGCACCTGGCCTCAAAGTCGTGGATCGATGATAATTCCGTCATACAAATTTGTGACCGATTTTGTGACAGACAAGATAAAAAAAATTCATTTTTATATTTGAAATTAATTGTATTATAAAAATTTAAAAATATTAAAAAAAGAATATTATTAAGGAGTCCAAGATTGATTCAACAACTTATAGGAATAGTTCACAGACTAGTAAAACATAATCAGCCTATTTCAATATATAGTTTAACAAATTGCTCAATTAGCTATGCCTCACGGTGGATAAAATAAAAATTTATTTTCAAATATCACAAATTTTACTAATGTCAAATTTGTAACATCGTAGCATGATATAAATTATTTATTCTAATTTTTATTATTTTTTATGACTATATTGTCGCACAAAATTATACATACAATTTAAAATATTGAAATATCAAAATTCTCAAAAAAAAAATTAAAAAACAATTCCACAAATAGCACGCATATATTAATACAAAATTTCCAAATAGTTTATAATATTTTCAAACATTAGAATATATTGAAATAGTTTCTAATGCAAATTAAAAATATAAAATGAATTTTTTAAAAAAATAGATATCGTCATAAATGGTCACAAGTCTAGGAAAATTGTGATCTGACCAGGTTTCGTCATTTTGTGACTAACAAAAATTCCGCCTCAAAGTTGTGACCGATGATAATTCCACACAAATTTGTGGACCGATTTCCAGACAGACAAATATTAAAAAAATTCATTTTTTATTTGAAATTAATTGTATTATAAAAATTTAAAATATTAAAAGAATATTATTAAGGAGTCCAAGATTGATTCAACAACTCATAGGAATAGTTCGTACTTAAGAAACATAACGAGCCTATTTCGAATATATAGTTTAACAAATTAAGCCAATTAGCTATGCCCCGATGGTGGATAAAATAAAAATTTATTTTCGAATATCACAAATTTTAATAATGTCAAATTTTGTAACATCGTGAGATATAAATTATTTATTCTAATTTCTCTTTGTATTATTTTTATGACTATATAGTCGCACAAATTATACATACAATTTAAAATATTGAAATATCACAAAATTTTCAAAAAAATTAAAAAAAAACAATTACACAAAATAGCACTATTATTAATAATAAAATTCCAAATAGTTTATAATATTTTCTCAAACATTAGAATATTTTTAAATAGTTTCTAATGCAAATTAAAAATATAAAATGAATTTTTTAAAAAATAGATATCGGTCATTAAATGGTCACAAGCTGTTAGAAAATTGTGACGGAATTAGGTTTCACACTATTTTGTGACGGGAATAGTGCTCTCGCCACAAAGCCAGATTTTATTTATAATTCCGTCACAAATTTGTGACCGATTTTGTGATTTGACAGCTATTGAAAAAATTCATTTTTTATATTTGAAATTAATTTTGTTATAAAAATTTAAAATATTAAAAGTATATTATTAAGGAGTTCAAGATTGATTCAACAACTTATATAGGAATAGTTCGACTTCTTTAGTAAACATAATTCCAGCCTATTTCGAATATATAGTTTAACAAATCGCTTTCAATTAGCTATGCCCCGATGGTGGATAAAATAAAAATTTATTAAATATCACAAATTTTAATAATGTCAAATTTTGTAACATCGTAGCATGATATAAATTATTTATTCTAATTTTTATTATTTTGCGACTCATATAGTCGCACAAAATTATACATGCCAATTTAAAAATATCGGAATATCACAAATTTTCAAAAAAAAATTAAAAAAAAAAAATTACACAAAATAGCACTACATATATTAATAATAAAGTTCTAAATACTATAATATTTTCAAACATTAGAATATTTTTGGAAAATAGTTTCTAATACAAATTAAAAAATATAAAAATGAATTTTTTTAAAAAAATAGATATCGGTCACAAAATGGTCACAAGTTCTGCTAGAAAATCGTGATTCGACCAGGTTTCACACTATTTTGTGACTTTATCAAAATTCACACAAAGTTGTGGATCGATGATAATTCGTCACAAATTTCCAGACCGATTTGTGACAGATGCTTACAAAAATTCATTTTTATATTTGAAATTAATTGTATTATAAAAATTTAAAAATATTAAAAAAAGAATATTATTATTGTGGGGTCCACACCCTTCGTGACCACGGGGTGCCCTTCAAAGGCTTCACTCATTCCACCTCTTCAGAATCCACTCGTAAGGCCCTCTGTGTGGGTCCCACTCAATAGAATATCATGCCCTCCCTAGGCATTTTCTTCGCTCCCCGTAGAGACTCGAACTCAGACAGCATGGATATCTACACACAGTTCATTAAACTTCTAGTCTCATTACCAGCAGGTCAATCATCTCTTTCATATTTTCCTGGTGGCAGCATCCGCCTGCTACATTCACGTTATTAATTTCTTTTCAATTTTTCTTTCTCAATATACTCACTCAATTACACTCACTTGCTAAATTGTCCCATGTATTTTCACTGCCTCACGATCATGTTTTCCAAAGATCTCATATCGTCATATTTTCTCGCTTACCTTCATTCTTCGTCGGATTATCAGTCATCGTATCGACAGTTGTCGGCTACCGGTTATCCGCTTGCATGTATAACTGTCTTCCTTTACTCGCCAGAGGCGTGGTGGCAAAGTTCTGGCGTATCGGCGGGTGGAGGAACATACCAGACACCATCAATATTAAATTGTGCAGTGGTAACACCGGAGTTTCTCTCTCTTCGGCAGGAGCCTGCCGATCACCATTTTCCGTGAATTGCACCACATGTCATGTACATGCATACATGATTTAAATCACGTTTAAAAATGCGCTCGGTCGAGGCCTACCACCCACCAGAGGAGCCCCGAGGCGCAGTACTCACCCACCCGAGAACATGTTGATGAGTCTCGCAGATGTTCCTCCCACCCGCAGCAGCGCCTGGGTCGCCACCCGCCTCCCGAGGTCGTAGGAGACGATACCTCAGAGTGATGGCTCGACAGCAGCCATGCCAACATTTAATCACTGAGCCGACAAGGTCCAAGAGAGGTAAGGAAATTAGAGGCAAGAAATATAGACGATAGGAGATAATCGGGAAAGGCATGGTCGTGGCTAGAGGGTAATGAGATGGTTAATTGAAAATGCATGGGTTTAATTTAGCTTAAGTGAATTAATGACATTAAGTGAATTGTTAATTGTAATTGTTGGAAAGAAAATTGAAGAAATTGAAGATATAATGATGAATGTAATGTGTAGGATTTTACACTCTAGGAAAAGTATGGAAAAGTTGATTGTTACAACAGAGTGATTATCGAGACTAGGAGTTTTTATGCATTTGATATTAGGACATCCATGACTCGATAAGTTATATTAGGTAATGGATTTACCATTCAGACATCATGCTAAAAGGATTTTTATAGAGAGGTTAGGTTCTATAAGCCAAGCGAAGACAAAGAGGTTGTTTTATGTGTCACTTGAAAATACTACCTACCAATAATATGACGCTTATGTGGGCTAGTGAAATACTTCGAAAGTTATATCAAAGGTACCTAGTTTATGCTATCGAGGCAGGGATAATGGCAATCGAATGGAAGATATTCGATAAATAACAAATTTCCTAGATGTATTTCCGCAGGATCTTCTAGGTATATATATATATTAATTTTTAGATTGAATGACCTCAGATTTAACCAATTGCAAGGCACCTTATATGATGGCTCCTTAAAAGTTGGAAAGAATCTGAAAGAATTGAAAGTATAATGGATGAGCTGCGGAGTATGGTTTTGTTAGGCCGAGTACTTCGCCTGGGAGTGCCGCTCATGAGGCAAAAATGATGATGAAAGCTTAAGATTGTATATTGATTACAGAGAGTTGAATAAAGTGAAAATACGCAATCAACACCCATTACACGGATTGATGATCTTTATCAATTACGTGGAATCAGGGTATTTTTTGAAAATGGATCTAAGCTCAAAGTTACCATCACTCAAAGATTAGGTCGAGGATGTTCCTATGACAACTTGAAAACAGCGGTATATACTAGTCAGCTTGGTAGTAGAGATGCTCCCCATTGGACCCAAGCCCCCTGTCCCGGTTCGAGTCTCTACGGAGGCGAAAAGAAAATGCCTAGGAGGGTATGATATTCTCGTGAGTGGGACCCACCCGAAGGGCACCCAGTGGGAAACATGAGGGTGGACCCTGGCTGGCCACCCAGGGCACCCCGTGGTCACGGCAGGGGGTCTCACAATAAAAAAATGATGATGAAAGTTTAAGATTGTATATTGATTACAGAGTTGAATAAAGTGAAAATACGCAATCAACACCCATTTACACCTGACATGATCTTTTGATCACTCACAGGAACTAGGTATTTTTGAAATGGATCTAAGCTCGTGTTACCATCAATTAAAGATTAGGTCGAGATGTTCATGACAACTTTGAAAACATGGTATACTAGTTCACTGGTAGTGTAGATGTTCCCATTGACCTAAGCCCCCGGTCCCGGGTTCGAGTCTCTACGGAGGCGGAAGAAAATGCCTAGGGGAGGGCATGATATTCTCGTGAGTGGACCCACCGTAAGGGCACCCACACATTTAAGGGTGGACTCTACAAAGGCCACCAAGGGTACCCATGAGGTGGTCACGAAGGGTGGGGGTCTCACAATTAAGGAGTCCAAGATTGATTCAACAACTTATAGGAATAGTTCGTACTTTAGTAAACATAATCGAGCCTATTTCGAATATATAGTTTAACAAATTGCTTCAATTAGCTTATGCCCCGATGGTGATAAAATAAAATTTATTTTCAAATATCACAAATTTTAATAATGTCAAATTTTGTAACATCAGAGCATGATATAAATTATTTATTCTAATTTTGTTATTTTTTATGACTATAGTCGCATAAAATTATACATACAATTTAAAATATTGAAATATCACAATCTTTTCAAAAAAATTAAAAAAAACAATTACACAAAAATAGCACTACATATATTAATAATAAAGTTCCAAATAGTTTATAATATTTTCAAACATTAGAATATATTTTTGAAATAGTTTCAATATTAAATTAAAAATATAAAAAATGAATTTTTTTTTAAAAAATAGATATCGTTTAAAATGGTCACAAGTCGGGTTAGAAAATTCAGGACGGAATTGTGTTTCGTTACTATTTTGTGATCTGAATAAAATTCACACAAATTTGTGACCGATTTGTGACAGATGCTATTGAAAAATTCATTTTTATATTTGAAATTAATTTTATTATAAAAAATTTAAAATATTAAAAAGTATATTTGTAAAACCCAATCTATTGAATGTTATAATAGTAGTTATTGAACTGACAGAGGTCTAATGATAGAAGCGAGGGTGGATTAGAATTAGAACGCTCGGACATCATTTGGGCATGAAGTGAAAATTTTAAAATTGTAACCGGTGCCCTAATGAATAGTGATTTTTTTCTTATTTTATCCGGATGGAGAGGTTGCAAAGGGATTTTTATGAAAATTCCTAGCTCCTATGACTTTGAACCGATATTTAGAAGATAATGGGAGATTTAAGTGAATAGTGATTTCCTGATCGAAATTTGGAGTCATACGAATTTTTCTAAATTGAGCCGAAAAATACGAAAAGGTCCGAATAAATCATAAAGACTAAACTAAATCAAATAAAGTGAAACGGAGTCCGTTACAGTTTCCAGTGATTCAACGCACTGTAATAATACGCTATTGTCCTGATATCAATTTTAATAGATTTAAATCCCGATTTCGGGTGATTTCAAAGCCCTGAATCCAATGTGAAGGATTTAATTAAAATATTTCATGGTCAATTTGAAGTTTAGACGACCATAGAATATTTTTGACATTTAATCGGTATAAAAGCAGTATAAGGTGAAACTGAGAAAAAATATGATAAAATGGAGATATTTTCTTATGAGAGCCAATCAAAACATTTCTTAAGGGCTAAGTTAGGGTTTGTGACTCATTAGAATTGACCAATGAGGTTCATGGCTCAATGCAATAAAATAAGTTGATTACAATATAAAAGAAATGGAGGACCAAATTGAAATTAAAGGAAAGTTAGAATATTTAAATGGGGAGACAAACACATCTATTTGGTCTCTCAAAAAGTTAAGGAACCCGTAGGAGAGAAAGGAGAGGGAAGAAAAGAGAGAAAAGAAAGGAGAGAAAGGAGAAGCAAGAAGAAAAAGTGAAGGGCAAAGGTATGAGATGTGATTTTTTCTCCTCATTCAAGCTTTCAAGTGATCTTCAAGTGGTAATCATGAGAGGAGCCAAAGAAACTCACAGAAACAAGCAAGTTTTCATGGTGGAAAGTTAGGTTTGATGTTTTCCATGTTTAATGTCTTTAAATTCTGGTATGGATGTTAAATTGATGGTATTTAAGGTTTAATGGTGCTGAATTTAATATCAATTGAGAAAGCCATGGTTTAGGTTAGGTTTTGACAAAACTGTATGAGTATGGCTAGGGTTTGATAGTGAATTGTGTGTGTTATGTTGAAATGGGTATAATGCATCAGATTTAAGTGTTTAGAGGAAAGAAAAATGGAAGAGAAACACATTTTACCACTTTGGCAGCAGTCTCGGTACAGGAAATGTCCTGTTTTCAGTTTTGACCAGTTTTGGTATTTTGGGCTACAACTTGCTCAATTTTGATCCAATTTGGAGTGATTTAAGTGGCCATGCAAAATAGACTTGAAGGAGAACAAAACTGAAGAAGAAGGTATCGCCAAATTCTGATCCTATGCCTAAAAAATTTACTCAAAGTAGGACCATGTGCAAGCTAAATTTGGTTCAGTTTTTGAACATAGATAGCCCGGTTATTTGGATCGTAAGTGAGTTTCTTGCGGTTCGAATTGGTGATTCCACTGAATAGAACCCTTAGCACCTTAGCTTTAAATGAGTATATGGACAGTGTCAAAATACAGTCAAGACCTCTGGAAAAATGAGTAATACAAACTGTCACTAGAAAATCGGCAATGACTAGTTGGCATGAAAATGCCATAACTTTAGTTTGGATGATCCGACACGGATTCCACCTTGGCAAATAGATTCCTAGAGGAATACATAGAATTTATGTTTATGGTGGATTAAATGGTTAATGTGTAATTGTGATTTTCTTGAAAAAGGTGAAAATGACTATCGGACGGGAACTGGAACTCAACGGGAAGCAAGCTTTTACCTGAGCGGTGAATCAGAGTGAAAATGATATTGAGAATTTAGTTTTTAAAAAGTGAATGGTTTTAATGTTAAACTGAAAGTTAATGTAAAATGTTAAGGCATATGAAATGTTTTTATATTGCATTGTTTTATTCTGCATCAATGCATATATTTATATGTATTAAATATGTATGCATATGTTAAGGTATTATGAAAGTTTAAAATGTTTAAAGTATGCATATGTGTTTTAATGATAAAGTAAAGGATTTTAAATGTATTTATAAATGTATTTTGAAGAAATGTTTTACTGATGGTTACCCCAACCCCTATGATCAAGTATGACTGACATCGGTCAAGTACTTAAGCGTGTAAGGATTAAGAGGGTAAAGTTATGGTTACTAACCGAGGGAGGGCCAGGTGCTCAGGAGTAATATCCTTACACGTGATAAAGTACTATGACTGGAACCCTAAGGCAGCGTGAGAGTTTCTCCGCAAGAGCGTAGTGGTTATGACCGAGGATCTGCCCCTCACCGTCAAGACTGAACCGGCTCTGTGTTTATTCCTCGGGTTCCATCGAAAGAATGAAAGAAAGAATAAAGAAAGAAAGTTTACATAAATGCTTACATAAATGGATTTAAAATTTACAAGTATTTATGAAAGAAAGTTTAAGGCATAAATTCTCCTAAAGCATAAATGGATTTTAAATGCATAAGTATTTATTGAAAGCAAAGTTTAAGGTATAAATGTTTAAAGCATAAACCTATTTTAATGGTATAAGTATTTATGGAAAGAAAGTTTAAGGCATAAATGTTTAATGTATAAATGGATTTTAATTGTATAAGTATGTATTATTTTGAATGTACCGAAAATGTTATATAAATGAAAAATGTACACTCAATGGTCATTTAGCCTAATTTTTCCGATATGTCAACAAATATTTTCAGACTGGTGATGTGCATCTAGAGTACCTCCGTATGAGTCGAGCCATTTATGAGACGACGATGTGATCGCATTGAAAATAATTTGCATATTGTATATGTGAATATTTTGTCATGTTTGATAAAATTATGCATGGAATTGAAGAAGGTTTAAATGTTTTGATGATTTGAAAGAAATAAATGTATATATATGTATATTGTGTTTGATTGGTCAGGACGAGGAGTCCTAATATGAAGTTGATGAATTGAAGTTGAGAAGTGTTTTTAAATGTTTTCATCGTGTTTGTAAATTTGGGAAAGTCCGAAAAAAACAGAGGAAACTCGCCGCATTTTCCCGAAAAATCTAAGTGTTGGAAAAGAAAAGAAAAAGAAATTTTTTTAGCACTTCGCTTCCGCATTATTTTTAAAAGATATGTGAAGAATTGTAAAGGGGTTCGCTTCACGGATTTTAATTTATGGTTTTAAGGAAAAGTTTCTATATCCGTTGGAGTGCCGGGAGGTCCCCTCGGGTTCATGAGGTTAATCCGGTCGATCCTTCAACATGGTATCGAGCTAAGTTTTGAAATAAAGAGAAGATTTGAAAATTTTTATTTTATATGATTGTTTAATGTTTTCTAAGATTTCAAAAAAAAAAAAAAAAAAAATTTATGATGAAATCATATATGCATTACATGACATATTAAAATTTTGAATTAATGTGAAAATGCGGCCGTCGAGGCTTCACCACCCACCAGAGAGCTCCCGAGGCAAAGAGGTACCACCACCTCGAGGGAACATGACGAGTCCCGCGCATGCTCCTCCACCCGCAAAGAGCTAGCCTAGGGCCGCCACCGCCTCCCGAGGTCGTGGAGGACGACACCTTTAGAGAAGATGGCTCAGATGTTAGCCACAACATTTAATCAGCCCAGGAGCCGACAAAGGTCCATTGAGAGGATAAGAAATTAGAGGCAAGAAATTATACCGTATAGGAGATCCCGAAAGGCATGGTCGTGGGATGAGGGTAATGAGGATGGTTAATTGAAAATGCATGGGTTTAATTTAGCTTATGAATCAATGACATTAAGTGAATTGTTAATTGTAATTGCTGGGAAAGAAAATGGAAGAAATTGAAGACATAATGATGAATGTGTAACAGGTAATTTGCCACCCTAGAAGAAAAGTTGATTGTTACAATGTGAGTGATTATCGAGGCTAGAGTTTGCGCTGATATTATTAGATATCCATGACTTTGATGTTATTAGGCATGGATTTACTATCTAGACATCATGCTACAAAGGATTGTTATAGGAAAGAGGTTAGGTTCTATAAGCTGCTGAAGACAGAGGTTGTTTTATGTGGGTTACTAAAAATACTACTCTACCAATAATACGATGCTTTTACGCTGGCTAGTAAAATACTTCGAAAGTTATATCAAAGGTACCTAGCTTATGCTATTGAGTGCGAGGGATACGGGTAGCCGAATGGAAGATATTCGATAGTCAACACTTCCGATGTATTTCCAGAGGATCTTCTAGGTATATATAAAAAAATATATATATATATTAATTTTTAGATTGAAATGACCCTCTAGGATGTAACTAATTACTAAGGCACTTTATATGATGGTCTTTAAAAAGTTGGAAAAGAATTTTGAAAGAATTGAAAGTATAAATGGATGAGCTTGTGAGTAAGGGTTTTGTTAGGTCGAGTACTTACTTGGGGAGTGCCATTTGTTTATAAAAAAAAAAAATGATGATGAAAGCCAAGATTGTATATTGATTACGAGAGTTGAATAAAGTGAAATACGCAATCAACACCCATTTACACTCCGATTGATGATCTTTGATCAATTGCAGGGAGCGAGGTATTTTTGAAAATGATCAAGCTCAGGTTACCATCAATTAAAGATTAGGTCAGAGGATGTTCCTATGACAACTTTGGAAAAACACTAGATAGGCTTATGAGTTTTTAGTCATGCTGAATGGGATTCAACTTATATTCAGCCGCTTTTTATGGATCTTATGAACAGACTTTCAAATTCCTTTATTTAGATCACTTGTTATAGTATTCATTGATGACATTTTTAATCTATTTAAGCAAAGAATGAAGATCATGAGGGGCATCTAAGTAAATTCTATTTACTTAGTATGCCAAACTGTGGTAAATTCTAGTTCCTGTTAGATGCTGTTGCCTTTCTAAGGCATGTGATTCTCATGAAGGGGGTTTCGTTGATCCCTCAAAAGATGAGAAAATTGTGAACCTGGAAACCCACTCACGAATGGGATTTAGATACAAAGTTTTCTAGGTTTAGCAGACATTCAAGGTTGTTAAGGGATTTTCAAAGTTAGCGGATCCTTTGACTAAATTGACAAGGAAAGATGAAAAGTTTGTATGGTAAGAGACATGTCAGAAAAGATTCATGAACTAAAAAGGGAATTTGACTCTTAGCCCTAGTTCTTACACTCCACAAGGCATATATACATTATACTGTGATGCTTAGGCGTAGCTTGTGGTGTTAATGCAAATGAAATGATGAAAGATTTAATGGAAAACAATATTAATATCCACATAACCAGAGTTATGCCAGTTCTGTCACTGATAGTGAGCATTACTGATATAGTTGTACAAAAATTACATCACAAGAACATGTAATATTTTATTCACACAGAAAAAGTTAAATATGAGATGAAAAAAAAGGAGATGGTTGAACTCATTAAGGATTATGAGTGCATCTATTGAGTACCATCAGTGAAATGTTAATGTGGTAATCGATGCTCTTAGTAGGAAGCTCACGTTCATATTCACCTAAAGGTTGTGTACTCCCTTAGATTTATGGAATTGAAGTCTTTAGCGCGAGACTAGAATTCGATGATATTAGTCCCTTACTAATAGACAAGGTAAGGGAGCTATGTGACCAAGATACTATCATGATTAAATTGGAAAAGTGTCGAATCGGAAGTGCTTAGAAAGGATTTTTAGTACTGAAGGCAGGCATGATAGGTCACAAAGTTATGTGTACTAGATGTGGAAGATTAAAGAAATAAATTACGGAGAGCTCACTTTTCTCTACATAGGCGATGTACCAGGAAACACTAAAATGTATCATACCCTAAGGAATACTAAAGGTGGAGGGGTATAAAGAAAGATGTTGCATCATTTCTAAATGTCTTCATCACAAAAGTTAAGGTCAAGAACTAAAGGATTTGTGTGGTTCTTTACAGCCCTTCCGATCCTCACATAAATGGAGAGAATCGATGATGGATTTTTTTATTTCCACTTGCCGCAGTGGCTATGACGTGATATAGGTGATTGTGGATAGATTGACTTCCAAATCATCAATTTCTACCTATGGAAAAAATAGTGACTTAGTTGAGAAGTCAATGAGTCGATATAAAAGATTGTACATCACGGGCTTGACCAATCTCAAAGAGCCACACAGACATTTTGGAAGTTATGTTTACTGTGTTAGAGTTTTAGCTAGTTAGAAAGACACTATTAATGGAGTTTTCCCTACAATAATAGTTATCAAAAGTATCAAATGGCGCCTTATGATGCCTTATATGAATAAAGTGTAGGACTCTAAATATGTTGGGATGAGGAAGGTGGAGAGAAAATTTTTAGGTTCATAAATTGTTCAGCTAAAATAGATAATGTTAAAGTGATTATCAAGATAGATTAAAGATACTCTAAGATCGACAGGTGCTATGGTTGATAACCCAAGGAGAGATTTGAATTTTAGGTGGGGACTCAGTATTATGAGATATCACCCTGGGAAAGGGTGTTTATATTCGAAAGAAAGGGAAGAGTCCTCTCTATATGGGACTTTATGAAATTATGAAAATAATTGGAGGTAAAGGTTCTCGTTGAGGTCACACCGACCGCTGTAATACATGACATATTTTACATTTCTATGCTTGAAAGATGATGCATTCTTCACATGTGTTAAGAGATCAACCTATGAATTGAAAGAAGATTTGACGTAGGAAGAAAGACCGGTTCAAATTGTTGACTTAAAATGATTAGGTTCTTGAAACAAAGTGATTCCTTTAGTAAAGGTGTCAGGGATGAATCACTAAGAGAGAGGAAGCAACATAGAGAATTTAAATTTCGAGGACGAAATTTTTATAAGGAGGGGTGATTGTAAAACCTCAACCTTATTGAATGTTATAATAGTAGTTATTGAACCGATTGAGGTCTAATGATAGCTTAGGTGGATTAGAATTTAGAACGCTCGACATCATTTGGGCAATGAAGTGAAAATTTTCGAAATTGTAAACCAGTGCCCCAATGAATAGTGATTTTTCATTTATCCCGATGGAGGGCGTAAAGGATTTTACAGCAACTCTCAGCCTTATGACTTTGAACTCCGATATTTAGAAGATAATGGAGATTTAAGTGAATAGTGATTTCCGATCGAAATTCTGGAGCTCATAAATAAATTTTTCGGAAATTGAGCCAAAATTACTTAAAAAGGTCTGGAATAAATCATAAAGACTTATCTAATCTGAATAAAGTGAAACGGAGTCCGTTTCGATAGTTTCCGTGTGATTCGAACGTAATTCGTAATAATACGCTTATTGTCCTGATTAATGATTTTAATGATTTTAAATCCGATTTCGGGTGATTTCAAAGCCTGAATCCAATGTGAAGGATTTAATTGAAATATTTCATGGTCAATTTGAAGTTTAGACGACCATAGAATATTTTTGACATTTAATCGGTATAAAAGCAGTATAAGGTGAAACTGAGATAAAATCTGCTAAAATGGAGATATTTTCTTGTGAGAGCCAATCAAAACATTTCTTAATGGCTAAGTTAGGGTTTGTGACTCATTAGAATGGACCAATGAGATTCATGGGCTCAAATGCAAATAAAATAAGTTGATTGGCAACATAAAGAAATGGAGGACCAAATTGAAATTAAAGGAAAGTTAGAATATTTAAATGGGGAGACAAACAAAATAATTCATTTGGTCTCTCAAAAAGTTAAGGAACCCGTAGGAGAGAAAGGAGAGGGACGAAAAGAGAGAAAAGAAAGGAGAGAAAGGAGAAGCAAGAAGAAAAAGGAAGGGCAAAGGGTATGAGATGTGATTTTTTCTCCTCATTCAAGCTTTCACATCTTCAAGTGGTAAATTCACAGAGGAGCTAAAGACCTCAAGAAACAAGTAAGTTTTCATGGTGGAAAGTAGTTTGATGTTTTTCCATGTTAATGTCTTAAATTCTGGTATGGATGTTAAATTGATGGTATTTAAGGTTTAATGGTGCTGAATTTTAATATCAATTGAGAAAGCCATGGTTTAGGTTAGGCTTTACACAAATCAAGTGAGTAAGGGTTAGGCTTGATAGTGAATTGTGTGTGTTGGTGTTGAAATGTATAATGCATCGATTTAAGTGTTTAGATGAAAGAAAATGGAAGAGAAACACATTTAACACTGGCAGTCTGTGGCAGAAATTAACCTGTTTTAGTTTGACCAGTTTTGGTATTTTGGCCATAACTTGCTCAATTTTTTGATCCAATTTGAGTGATTTAAGTGTCGCAAATAGACTGAAGGAGAACAAAAACTGAAGAATATTGTCACAAATTCTGATCCCAAGTGGCCTAAAATTTACTCAAAGTAGGACCATGTGCAGCCAAATTCTGGTTCAGTTTTTGAACATAGATTAGCCTGTTGATCGTGGGAAGTGAGTTTCGGTGTCTGAATTGGGTGATTCCACTGAAGAACCCTTAGCACCTTAGCTTTAAATGAGATAAGGACAGGCCAAAATGAAGAAGTCAAGACCTCGGAAAATGAGTAATACAAACTGTCACTAGAAAATCGGTAATGACTTGAAGTTGGCATGAAAATGCCATAACTTAGTTTGGATGATCCCATTGGATTGGATTCCAATTCCTAAGTAAAATAGATTCCTAGAGGAATAAGAATATAGGAATGAGTGTTTATGGTGGATTAAATGGTTAATGTGTAATTGTGATTTTCTTGGAAAAGTGAAAAGGACTATCGGACGGAACAGGAACTCAACCGAGCATGAATTTGCTTTGAAACCGTGAGAAAATGATATTTTGAGAATTTAGTTTTAAAAAGTGAATGGTTTAATGTTAAACTGAAAGTTTGAACAAATGTTAAGGCATATGGAAATGTTTTATATTGCATTGTTTTATCTTTTGCATCAATGCATATATTTATATGTGTATTAAATATGTATGCAATATGTTAAGGTAAGAAAAGTTTAAAAATGTTTAAAGTATGCATATGTGTTTTAATGATAAAGTAAAGGATTTATAGAATGTATTTAAATGTATTTAAAGAAATGTTTTTAATCGATGGTTACCCTAAACCCTCTTATGATCATATGATCGATATCGTCAAGTACTTTAAGCGTGTAAGGATTAAGAGGTAAAGTTATAGGTTACTAACCGAGGAGGAAATAGGTGTCTAGAGTAATATCCTACACGTGATAAAGTACTATGACTGAACCTCATGCAAAGCGTGAGTTTCCGCACGGAGTATACAGGATCGAATGTGACCGCCCTCACCGTCAGCATTCGGAAATCGTTCAGTGTGTTATTCCGGTTCCATCGTAAAGAAACAAGAAAGAAAACAGTGCTGAAAGAAGTTTAAGGCATAAATGCTAAAGCATAAAGCCGGATTTTAAATGCACAAGTATTTGCGGAAAGAAGTTTAAGGCATAAATTCTTAAAGCATAAAATGGATTCTAAATGCATAAGTATTTATCGTTGAAAGTTTTTAAGGTATAAATGTTAAAGCATAACCATTCTTAATGGTATAAGTATGGAAAGAGTTTAAGGCATAAATGTTTAATGTATAAAATGATTTTAATTGTATAAGTATGTATTATTTGAATGTACTCGAAATGTTATATAAATGAAAATGTACACCACCGAGCTCGTTTAGCTCACTCTTTTTCCATATGTTTCAACAAATATTTTTGATTCGAGACAAAGTACCTAAGAGAGTAATCTGCAGTAAAGGAGTCTATATCGAGGAGACGACGCATGACCAAGATTGAAAATAATTTGTATATTGTATATGTGAATATTTTGTCATGTTTTGATAAATTATGCATGGAATTGAAGAAGGTTTAAATGTTTGATGATTTGAAAGAAATAAATGTATATATATGTATATTGTGTTTGATTGCTAGACTATGAGTCCCAATATGAAGTTGATGAATTGAAGGAGAAGTGTTTTTTAAATGTTTCACGGTTTTGTAAATTTGGGAAAGTCCGAAACAGAGGGAAACTCCTCGCCGATTTTTCCAAAAAAAATCTAAGTGTTGGGAAAAGAAAAGAAAGAAATTTTTAGCACTTCGCTTCAATATTTTTAAAGATATGTGAAGAATTGTAAAGGGGTTCGCTTCCACGGATTTTAATTTATGGTTTTAAGAAAAGTTTTATATCCGTTGGAGTGCTCTGTGAGGTCCCCTGCCCGCGAGGTTAATCCGCCGGATCCTTCAATATTATTAAGGAGTCCAAGATTGATTCATCAACTTATAGGAATAGTCTGTACTTTAGTAAACATAATCGAGCCTATTTCTAATTATATATTTTCTAACAAATTGTCGAATTTAGTTATGCCCATGGTGATAAATAAAATTTATTTTCAAATATCACAAATTTCACAATGTCAAATTTTTGTAACATCTAGGCACAGATATAAATTATTTAATTTCACTTTTAATATTTTTTATGACTATATAGTCGTACAAAAATTATATATACACTTTAAAATATTGGAAATATCACAAATTTTTCAAAAAATTAAAAAACAATTACACAAAATAGCACTACATATATTATCAATAAAGTTCCAAATAATTATAAGATTTAAACATTAGAATATTTTTGAATAGTTTCAATACAAATTAAAAATATAAAAATTAATTTTTTTAAAAAATATAGATATTTGTCATAAAATGTCAAGTCATAAAATTATGATTTTAATTGTGTTTCTTCACTATTAAAGAATGAAGAAAATCTCATTACGTTTGTGACGATTATAATCTCACACAATTTATAATCATCAGTATTTTATTTAATATTGAAAAATCATTTACATTTGAAATTTAATCAGATTATAAAAATTTTAAAAATATTAAAAAACAATTATTATTAAGGAGTCCAAGATTGATTCAACAACTTAGGAATAGTTCGACTTTAGTAAACATAATCGAAAGCCTATTTCGAATATAGTTTAACAAATTGTCAATGAATTAGTGTCTCCCAAGGGCGATAAAATAAAATTATTTTAACATCACAAATTTTAATAATGTCAAATTTTTGTAACATCGTAAAGATGATATATGGGACTTCATTCGATCAATTATGGTACTCTTCGGGTCACTCATAGACACTGCTTTCGCCCTCGCACATCCCAAGATCTGTCTTAGTTCATCGGGAAAACTGCACAACCCAGCCAACTAGCTCACTGGTACCGTAGATGCTTCCATCGACCAAAGACCCTAGGTCCCGGGTTCGACCGGGAGGCGAAGGAACTGCTGGAACAGGATATCCTAAGTGAGTGAGCTTCCACCCGGGCGGTACCCAGGCGAGGTGGTCACGGCAGTGGGGGTCCCACAATAACAAAAGCAGCATGATGTCTAAATAGCAAATCCATGCCTAATATAACATCAAAGTCATGGATATCTAATATCATCGTCTGGGCCAAAACTCTAGCCTCCAATAATCACTCGCTGTAACAATCAACTTTTCCATACTTTTCTCTGTGGTGGCAAAATCCCACCAAGTATACACATTCATCATTATGTCTTCAATTTCTTTCCATTTTCTTTCAACAATTACAATTAATAATTCACTTAATGTCATTGATTCACTTAAGCTAAATTAAACCCATGCATTTTCATCAACTATCTCATTACCCTCTAGCCACGACCATGCCTTTCCGTGACTCCCTATACCGTCATAATTTCTTGCCTCTAATTTCCTTACTCCTCTCAATGGACACCGTCGTTCACTGGGCTGATTAATGTTGTGGCTAACGATCCGGTTTTCATCTCGTCTAAAGGTATCTCGTCTCCTCCTACGATCTCAAAGAGGCGGTGGGCGGCCCTAGTCAGACAAGGTGGAGGAACATACGCTGCACTCATCAACATGTTCCTCGTGGTGGTGGTACTACCATCGCAGCTCTCCCGGGTGGGTGGTCGGCCTGACGACGACGTCTCGTGAATTAAAATTAATATGTCATGTAATGCATATATGATTTTAAATCACATAATTATTATTATTAATTTTTTTTTGCGAAATCTTAAAAGAAAACATAAAACAATCATATAAAAATAAAAATTTTCAATCTTTACACAAAACTCGCCGACACCATGTTGAAGGATCCCGACCGATTAACCCCATGAACCTATGGATCCTCCAAGACTCCAATCTGACATAGAAAAACTTTTCTTAAAACCATAAATTAAAACTGTGAGCGAACCCTTTACAATTCTTCACATATCTTTTAAAAAATACGCGTACTAAGTGCTAAAAATTTCTTTTTTCTTCTTTTTCAACACTTAGATTTTTCGCAGAAAATCGCAGTTTCTCTCGTTTTCTGACTTTCCCAAATTTACAAAACCTGATGAAAGATTAAAAAAACACTTCTAAACTTCAATTCATCAATCTCCATATTAGACTCTATTCACAACCCAATCAAACATAATATATATATATACATTTATTTCTTTCATAAATCATCAAAATATTTAAACCTTATTCAATTTCCATGCATAATTTTTTATCAAAACATGACAAAATATTCACATATACAATATGTAAATTATTTTCAATGCAATACATGCGGCTGCCTCTCGATAGCCCGACTCATCAGACAGAGGGTACTCTACCGACGCACCCGGCCTCAAACCCGAAAATATTTGTTGAAACATATGGAAAAGAGTGAGCTAAACGAGCTCGTTGAGTGTACATTTTCATTTAAATAACATTTTCGTGACATATCAAAATAATACATACTTATACAATTAAAATCCATTTATACATTAAACATTTATGCCTTAAACTTTCTTTCCATAAATACTTATACCATTGTAATCGGGCTATGCTTTTAAACATTTATACCTTAAACTTTCTTTCAATAAATACTTATGCATTTAAAATCCATTTATGCTTTAAGCATTTATGCCTTTAAATTTTCTTTCAATAAATACTTATGCATTTAAATCCATTTATGCTTTAAACATTTGTACCAGAACTTTCTTTCTTCTTTCTTTTCTTTCTTTCTTTCTTTCTTTCTTTCTGATGGAACCTGTAATAAACACCTAACAGTTTCCTTGGTACCGACGGTGAGGACGGGCCACATTCCGGGCTATAACCACTACGCCTGCTGGAGAAACTCACGCTTGCATAAATGGTTCCAGTCATAGCACTTTATCACGTGTAAGGATATTACTTCAGACACCTATTTCCTCCCTCGTCCAGTAACCTATAACTTTACCCTCTAAATCCTTACACGCTTAAAGTACTTCGCCGATATCGCCTCATAATAGCTATAAGGGGTTTAGGGTAACCATCGCAAACATTTTTTCAAAATACATTTATAAATACATTTAAATCCTTTACTTTATCATTAAAACACATATGCATTCTTTAAACTTTTTTAAACTTTCATAATACCTTAACATATGCATACATCGTTAAACATTTTTAAACTTTCATAATACCTAACATATGCATACATTTAATACACATATAAATATATGCATTGATGTGCAAGATAAAACACTGCAAGATAAAACATTTCCATATGCCTTAACATTTACATAAAAATTTACACAACCAGTTTAACATTAAAACCATTCACTTTTAAAAACTCACTCAAATATCATTTCACTCACAGTTCACCGCTCAATCCCGCTTGCTTCCTGCTGAGTTCCTGCCTCCTCAGTCCGATAGTCCTTTTTCTACCTTTTCCAAGAAAATCACAATTACACATTAACCATAATTTTCATTTAATCCACCATAAACACTCATTCCTATATTCTTATTCCTCTAGAATTCCATTTTACTTAGGAATTGAATCAATCCAATCGATCATCCAAACTAAAGCTATGGCATTTTCATGCCAACTAGTCATTTTACTCCATTTTTTCTATAACAGTTTTGTATTACTCATTTTTTTTTCCTGAGGTCTTGGATCATATTTTGACACTATGTCCTTTATACTCATTTAAAGCTAAGGTGCTAAGGGTTCTATTCCAATTGAATCACCCCAATTCGGAGCACCGAAACTCACTTTACGTCCAACAACTGGGCTAATCTATATGTTCAAAACTGAACCAGAATTTGGCTTGCATTATGGTCCTACTTGAGTGAATATTTAGGCCACTAGGATCAGAATTTGGCGATACTCTTTCTTTCTTAAGTTTTGTTCTCCTTCAAGTATATTTTACGTAGCCACTTAAATCACTCAAATCGGATCAAAATTGAGCGTTATGGCCAAAATACTAAAACTGGTCAAAACAGAAAACAGGACATTTCCTGTACGAGACTGCTGCCCAAATACCAAATTGTGTTTCTCTTCCATTTTTCTTTCACTCTAAACACTTAAATCTGATGCATATACCCATTTCCAACATATCACACAAAAGTCTACATCAAACCCTAACCATTCATTCACTTGATTTGTCAAAAACCCTAATCAAATCCATGGCTTTCAATTTATCTCAAAATCATCATCATTCAACCCTAAATGCCACTAATTTAACATCCCTACAAGAAAATCAAATCATTAGGCATGAAAAACATAAAACCGCTAAATCCTTCCATCATGAAAACTTACTTTGTTTCTTGGTTTCCTTGTCTTCTCTTCCCCTGATTCACTTGGAGCTCACTTGGAAGCTTGAAAGAGAATAAAATTCCACCTCTACCACTTTTGCCCTACCCTTTCTCCTCCCCTTTCTCCTTTCTTCCCTTTCTTTTCTCTCTCTCTTTCTCCTTTTCTTTCCTCTCCTATACGTGATCCTCTTTCGAGCACTTAAATCCCCAAATTTTAGACTTTAAATATTATTCTAAAAGTGCCCTTAAGTAACAAAATATCATTGGTTGTTTAAAAGTGAATTACTCTTTATCCAAGTTGGTCCATTCCATGAGACCAAGTCATTTACCCATTATTTAAATCATAACTTAGCCATTAAGAAAGATTTTGATTGGCTAGTACAATTAAATATTCCATTATAGCAGATTTTATCTCGCTTTCGCCTTTATCGCTTTTATCAATTATATGTCAAAATATTTATGTCGTTTATATTTAAATTTGAACATATAATACTTAACTAAATCCTTCACAGTTGAATTTCGTGCTCGGAATCACCGAACCCGATTTGTAATCATTAAAACCTATGAATCCCGACAATAGCGTATTATTACCCACCACGCTCAATCACCTCGAAACTATCCAAACGGACTCGCTTTCACTTTATTTCAGCTCGTTAGTCTTCTATGATTTATTCCGCATCTTTTTCAGATTTTCACACTCCGGTAAAAATTTCAGCTGTGCTCCTAAATTTCAAATCCTGAAATCACTATTCACTTAAATCTCCTATTATCTTCTAAATATCAGCTTCAAGCTTCATAGGAACTCGAAATTTTCTTAAAAATCCCTTTGCAACCCTCTCCATCCTGATAAAATAAGAAAAAATCACTATTCATTAGGCACCCAAGCATAATTTTCAAAAATTTCACTTCATGCCCAAATGATGTCCAGAGCGCTCTAAATTTAATCCACCCGCTTCTATCATTAGACCAAATCAATTCAATAACTACTATTATAACATTCAATAAGGTCATTTTACAATATAAATTATTTATTCTAATTTTTATTATTTTTATGACTATATAGTCGCATAAAATTATACATACAATTTAAAATATTGAAATATCACAAATTTTCAAAAAAATTAAAAAAAAACAATTACAATAAAAATAGCACTACATATATTATCAATAAAGTTCCAAATAGTTTATAATATTTTCAAACATTAGAATGCCTTTGAAATAGTTTAATACAAATTAAAAAATATAAAATGAATTTTAAAAAATAGATATCGGTCACAAAATGGTCACAAGTCGGTTAGAAAATTGTGACGGAATTGTGTTTCAGAATTATTTTGTGACGGACAAAATTCACAAAGTTGTGATGGATTTATAATCTGGCCACAAATTTGTGACCGATCGTGACAACATAGCTATTAAAAAATTCATTTTTATATTTGAAATTAATTGTATTATAAAAATTCTAAAATTTTAAAAAAGAATACATATGAGTCCCAAGATTGATTCAACAACTTATGTAGAATAGTTCAGACTTTAAGAACTTAATCGAGCCTATTTCGAATATATAGTTTAACAATCAAGCTCAATTAGCTATGCCTCGATGGTGGATAAAATAAAAATTTTATTTTCAAATATCACAAATTTTAATAATGTCAAATTTGTAACATCGTAGCATGATATAAATTATTTATTCTAATTTTTATTATTTTTTATGACTATATTGTCGTACAAAATAATACATACAATTTAAAATATTGAAATATCACAAATTTTCAAAAAAAAATTAAAAACAATTTCCACAAAATAGCACTACATATATTAATAATAAAACTTAAATAGTTATAATATTTTCAAACATTAGAATATAATAGTTTCAATGCAAATTAAAAATATAAAAATGAATTTTTTAAAAAAAAAAATAGATATCGGTCATAAAATGTCACAGTCGTTAGAAAATTCAGATCGAATTGTGTTTCGTCACTATTTTGTGATCTTAATAAAAATTCCTTCGTCTCAAAGCTAGACTGATTATACTCCACAATAAATTTAGGACCGATTCCAGACAAAGATAGCTATTAAAAAATTCATTTTTTATATTTGAAATTAATTGTATTATAAAATTAAAATATTAAAAAAAGAATATTATTAAGGAGTCCAAGATTGATTCAACAACTTATAGGAATAGTTCGCATTTTTAGTAAACATAATCGAGCCTATTTCGACATATATAGTTTAACAAATTGCTTCTAATTAGCTATGCCCCGATGGTGATACAAAATAAAATTTATTTTCAAATATCACAAATTTTAATAATGTCAAATTTGTAACATCGTAGCATGATATAAATTATTTATTCTAATTTTTATTATTTTTATGACTATATAGTCGCACAAAATTATACATACAATTTAAAATATTGAAATATCACAAATTTCAAAAAATTAAAAAAAAAAACAATTACACAAAATAGCACTACATATATTATCAATAAAGTTCCAAAATACTTTATAATATTTTCAAACATTAGAATATTTTGAAATAGTTTCTAATACAAATTAAAAAATATAAAATGAATTTTTTTAAAAAAATAGATATCGTCACAAAATGGTCACAAGCCTGCTAGGAAAATCAGACGGGAATTGTGTTTCCGTCACTATTTTGTGACGGAATAAATTCCGTCAAAGTTGTGACTATGACAGTCATTCGCACAAATTTGTGACCGACGAGACAGATGCTTATTAAAAAAATCATTTTTATTCGAAATTAATTGTATTATAAAAATTTAAAATATTAAAAAGAATATTATTAAGGAGTCCAAGATTATCTTAACAACTTATAGGAATAGTTCAGACTTTAGTAAACATAATCGAGCCTATTTCGAATATATAGTTTAACAAATTGCTTCAATTAGCTATGCCTGATGATTGATAAAATAAAATTTTATTTTCAAATATCACAAATTTTAATAATGTCAAATTTGTAACATCGTAGTATGATATAAATTATTTATTCTAATTTTATTATTTTTATGACTATATAATCGCACAAAAATTATACATACAATTTAAAAATATTGAAATATCACAAATTTTCAAAAAAAAAATTAAAAATAAACAATTACACAAAATAGCACTAAGGTTACATTATCAATAAAATTCCAAATAGTTTATAATATTTTCAAACATTAGAATATTTTGAAATAGTTTCTAATGCAAATTAAAAATATAAAAATGAATTTTTTTAAAAAAATAGATATCGTCACAAAACGGTCACAAGTCGGTTAGAAAATTCAGACGGAATAAAGTTTCTGCTTGATTATTTCAGATGAATAAAAATTCCTGCCGTGCTGTGACGACTTATAATTCACACAAATTAGGACCGATTTGTATGAGATATTATTAAAAATTCATTTTTATATTTGAAATTAATTTTATTATAAAAATTTAAAAATATTAAAAAAAGTATATTATTAAGGAGTCCAAAATTATCTAACAACTTATAGGAATAGTTCGTACTTTTAGTAAACATAATCGAGCCTATTTTTAATATATAGTTTAACAAATTATTTAATTAGCTATGCTCGACGGTGGATAAAATAAAAAATTTATTTTCAAATATCACAAATTTTAATAATGTCAAATTTGTAACACTAGCATGATATAAATTATTTATTCTAATTTTTTATATTTTTTATGACTATATAGTCGTACAAAATTATACATACAATTTAAAATATTGAAATATCACAAATTTTCAAAAAATTAAAAAAAACACTATACAAAATAGCACTACATATATTAATAATAAAATTCCAAATAGTTTATAATTATTTTCAAACACAGAATATTTTGAAATAATAATGCAAATTAAAAAATATAAAAATGAATTTTTTAAAAAAATAGATATTTGCCACAAAATGGTCACAAGTCGGTTAGAAAATTGTGACGGAATTAGTTGGCCACTATTTTGTGACGAATAAAATTCACAGCCAAGTGACGGATTTATAATTCCGCCACAAATTTTAGACCGATTTGTGATGCATGCTTATTAAAAATTCATTTTTATATTTGAAATTAATTTATTATAAAATTTAAAATATTAAAAGTATATTATTAAGGAGTCCAAGATTGATTCAACAACTATAGGAATAGTTCTACTTTAAACATAATCGAGCCTATTTCGAATATATAGTTTAACAAATTGCTTCAATTAGCTATGCCCGATGGTGGATAAAATAAAAATTTATTTTCAATATCACAAATTTTAATACTGCCAAATTTTGTAACATCGTAGCATGATATAAATTATTTATTCTAATTTTTATTATTTTTATGACTATATAGTCGTACAAAATTATACATACAATTTAAAATATTAAAATATCACAAATTTTTCAAAAAATTAAAAACAATTACACAAAATAGCATCATATATATTAATAATAAAGTTCCAAATAATTTATACATTTTCAAACATTAGAATATTTTGAAGTCAGTTTCTAATACAAATTAAAAATATAAAATGAATTTTTAAAAAAATAGATATCTATTACAAATGGTCACAAGTTTGTTGTGAAAATTGTGACGAATTGTGTTTCTCTATGCCACTATTTTGCACTTAATAAAAATCTGGCCACAAAGTTGTGACCGATTTATAATTCCTGGCCACAAATTTGTGACCGATTTGTGATGCATGTATTATTAAAAATTCATTTTTATATTTGAAATTAATTGTATTATAAAATTTAAAAATATTAAAAGAATATTATTATGAGTCCAAGATTGATTCAACAACTTATAGGAATAGTTCGTACTTTAGTAAACATAATCGAGCCTATTTCGAATATATAGTTTAACAAATTGCTTCAATTAGCTATGCCCCGATGGTGGATAAAATAAAAATTTATTTTCAAATATCACAAATTTTAATAATGTCAAATTTTGTAACATCGTAGCATGATATAAATTATTTATTCTAATTTTTATTATTTTTATGACTATATAGTCAGACAAAATTATACATACAATTTAAAATATTGAAATATCACAAATTTGAAAAATTAAAAAAAACAATTACAATAAAATAGCACTACATATATTAATAATAAAGTTCCAAATAGTTTATAATATTTTCAAACATTAGAATATTTTGAAATAGTTTCAATACAAATTAAAAATATAAAATGAATTTTTTTTAAAAAAATAGATATCGGTCACAAAATGGTCACAAGTCGGTTAGAAATTGTGACGGAATTGTGTTTCGTTGATTACTTTGTGACGGAAATTCGGCCACAAAAGTTGTGATGATTTATAATTCCATTAAAATTCAGACTGACAGATGCATGCTATTAAAAATTATTTTTATATTTGAAATTAATTTGTATTATAAAATTTAAAAAATTTTAAAAGAATATTATGAGTCCAAGATTGATTCAACAATCTTATAGGAATAGTTCAGACTTTAGTAAACATAATCGGTGCCTATTTCAATATATATAGTTTAACAAATCAAGCTCACTACTATGCTCGAATGGGGTGGATAAAATAAAATTTATTTTCAAATATCACAAATTTTAATAATGTCAAATTTTGTAACATCGTAGCATGATATAAATTATTTATTCTAATTTTTATTATTTTTTATGACTAGATTAATGTATAAAATTATACATACAATTTAAAATATTGAAATATCACAAATTTTCAAAAAAAATTAAAAAAAACAATTCCACAAATATGAGGTCCCCCACCCCTGGGCCTTTACCCATGTGGAGCTCATCGCCACCTCCGTTCTTAGATGGTTCTCCTACCTTTTCACTTGATATCCCCCCTCGCCACGGTTCTTTCGCCTCGCAAGGATTCGAACCCGTCACCAAGAGCCAAGGTCCCTTAGGTGCGAATCCTGCTACCAACTCCAGCTACAGTCAGCTGGTAGCAAAGGATGTCAAGTCTGTCGGAGCCCGGTCTCGAGGCTTAAGAGGCCTGTGAGCGGTGGGGATGATCCAGCGAGGAGAATGCCCAGACTCCGGTGACGATACACTGCTGGTGGGAGTTCGGTGGGGACCCCGCCGCAAAAGGCGCCTTTTTATTGTGAGGTCCCCACCTCCCATGGCTCACCCGCGGTGGAGCCCACTGTCACCCCCCGTGTCCTTAGATGGTTCTCCCCACCTTCCTGCTATCCCCCCCGTCACAGTGCTTCTTTCGCCTCCGCAAGGATTCAACCCGTCACGAAGAGCTTAAGGTCCTTAGGGAACCCATACCAACTGAGTTATTTTTGTGCCTACTCATAGTGGGAGCTCATCGTTACCTCTCTCATATCTCTCTCACCACCCTTCCTGGTCTCCTCACACTGCTATTTGTTGTTCCATTCTGCTACCAACCGAGCACAGAAATACTTTGGTGAAGAAATAAGCCTCCCAAGGACCTTAAGCCTGGTGACTGGTCCTTAACTCTTGAGATGTAAAGGAACTCCCGTGGAGCGTGTGGGATATCCTAGTGAGCAGGAGAACCATCTAAGGACCCGGGGTGACAATGGGCTCCACTCGCTGGCAGAACTCAGGACCCTACAAAATAGGTACTACATATATTAATAAAATTCCAAATAGTTTATATTATTTTCAAACATTAGAATATATTGAAATATTTAATGCAAATTCAAAAATATAAAAATGAATTTTTTTAAAAAAAAAAAATAGATATCTAATATTAAATGGTCACAAGTTTCCGCTAGAAAATTCAGATCGGAATTTGTTTCATTACTATTTTGTGACGGAATAAAAATCTGGCCCCAAAGTTGTAGACCGATTTATAATTCCACAACATTTAGACCCCATTTTGTGACAGATGCTATTAAAAAATTCATTTTTATATTTGAAATTAATTGTATTATAAAAATTTAAAATATTAAAAAAGAATATTATTAAGTGGTTCAAGATTGATTCAACAATCCTATAGAATAGTTCTGCATTTCAGTAAACATAATCGAGCCTATTTCGAATATATATAGTTTAACAAATTGCTTCAATTAGCTATGCTCGCCAGATAAATAAAATTTATTTTTCAAATATCACAAATTTAATAATGTCAATTTTGTAATATCGTAGCATGATATAAATTATTTATTCTGAATTTATTATTTTTTATGACTTATACAGTCGTACAAAATTATACATACAATTTAAAATATTGAAATATCACAAATTTTCAAAAAAAAAATTAAAAAAAAACAATTACACAAAATAGCACTACATATATTAATAATAAAATTCCAAATAGTTTATAATATTTTCAACATTAGAATATTTTGAAATAGTTTCTAATGCAAATTAAAAATATAAAAATGAATTTTAAAAACACATCTACAAATGGTCACAAGTTTCATGAAAATCATAATTTACCTGTGTTCATTACTATTTTTGACTAAGAAAATTCGCACAAAGTTGTGACGGATTTATAATTCCGCCACAAATTTGTGACCGATTTGTGATGCATGTTATTGAAAATTCATTTTTATATTTGAAATTAATTTTATTATAAAAAATTTAAAAATATTAAAAAAGTATATTATTAAGGAGTCCAAGATTGATTCAACAACTTATAGGAATAGTTCAGACTTAGTAAAACATAATCGAGCCTTATTTCGAATATATAGTTTAAATTGCTTCAATTAGCTATGCCCCGATGGTGGATAAATAAAAATTTATTTTCAAATATCACAAATTTTAATAATGTCAAATTTGTAACATCGTAGCATGATATAAATTATTTATTCTTAATTTATTATTATTTTTTATGACTATATAGTCGTACAAAATTATACATACAATTTAAAATATTGAAATATCACAAATTTTCAAAAAATTAAAAAAAAACAATTACACAAAATAGCACTACATATATTAATAATAAAGTTCCAAATAATTTATAATATTTTCAAACATTAGAATATTTTGAAATAGTTTCAATACAAATTAAAAATATAAATGAATTTTTTTAAAAAAATAGATATCGGGTCACAAAAATGGTCACAAGCTCAAGTAGAAAATTGTGATTTGGACTGTGTTTCTCGTCACTATTTTAGACGTGAATAAATTCGGCCACAAAGTTGTGACGGATTTATAATTCACAAATTTGTGACCGACGAGACAGATAGCTATTAAAAAAATTCATTTTTATATTTGAAATTAATTGTATTATAAAATTTAAAAATATTAAAAAAGAATATTATTATGAGTCCAAGATTGATTCAACAACTTATAGGAATAGTTCAGACTTTTAGTAAACATAATCGAGCCTATTTCGAATATATAGTTTAACAAATTGCTTCACTACTATGCCCCGATGGTGGATAAAATAAAATTTATTTTCAAATATCACAAATTTTAATAATGTCAAATTTTGTAACATCGTAGCATGATATAAATTATTTATTCTAATTTTTATTATTTTTTATGACTATATTGAAGGATCCCAACCCGGATTAACCTCATGAACCCGAGGGGGACCCTCCCAAGACCCAATGGATATAGAAACATTTCAAAACAATCAAATAAAATCCATGGAAATGGAACCCCTTTACAATTCTTAAACATATTTTTAGAAAATAATGCGGAAGGAAGTGATAAAAATTTTTCTTTTTCATTTTCAAACACTTGGATTTTTCAGAAAATTCAATGTAGCTCTCTCGTTTTTCTGACTTTCCTCAAATTACAACACCGCAGACAAAGATTTAAAACACTTCAAATTTTCAAATTAACTTTATCAGGATCTCGTCTACAACTCAATCAACACAATATATATACTATATACATTTATTCATTTCAATCATCAAAACATTCAAAACTTCTTCAATTCCATGCACAGCTTTAAAAATCTCTGGGCTGAGCCAACATGTCGACCGCCTAAGTAGTTCCTTTTCAAAATATATCCATATATGCATATATATTACGACAAATTATCGACATATAAAATATGCAAGCTTTATTTATACAATGCAGTCACATGCGGCCGCCTCCTCGATGGCTCGACTCCACCGCACAGAGGATACTCTACCTGGCCACCCGGCTCCTAACCCGAAAATGTTTTGAAACATACGGAAAAGAATGAGCTAAACGAGCTCGCTGAGTGTACATTTTCATTTATATAACATTTTCGTGACATATCAAAATAATACATACTTATACAATTAAAAATCCATTTATACATTAAACATTTATGCCTTAAACTTTTCTTTCCATAAATACTGATACCATTAAAATCAGTTTATGCTTTTAAACATTTATACCTTAAACTTCTTCTTCAATAAATACTTATGCATTTAAATCCATTTATGCTTTAAGAATTTATGCTCTTAACTTTCTTTCCATAAATACTTATGCATTTAAAAATCCATTTATGCTTTTAAGCATTTATGCCTTAAACTTTCTTCTTTATTTCTTTCTTCATTCTTCTTTCCCCGATGGAACCTGTGGAATAAACACAACTCACGCTTCGGCAATCGACGGTGAGGGACAATACATTCGGGCCATAACCACTACGTCGCTGGAGAAACTCACGCTTGCATAGGGTTCCAGTCATAGCACTTTATCACTGCAGAAGGATATTACTCTCTGCACACCTATTTCCCCTCCCTCGCTTAGTAACCTAACTTTACCCTCTAAATCCTTACACGCTAAAGTACTTCACGATATCACCATAACAAATTATAGCGGTTTGTTGGAATCCATCAAGAAACATTTTTTCAAAATACATTTATAAATACATTTAAATCCTTTACTTTATCATTAAAACACATATTTATCTTTAAACATTTTAAACTTTCATAATACCTTAACATACGACATCGTTAAACATTTTTAAACTTTCATAGTTTACCTTAACATACGATACATATTTAATACACATATAAATATATGCATCACGCAAGATAAAACAATGCAAGATAAAACATTTCCATATGCCTTTAACATTTACATAAAATTTACATTAAACTTTCAGTTTAACATTAAAACCATTCACTTTTAAAAAACTCACTCCTCAAAATATCATTTTCACTCACAGTTCACCGCTCAACCCTGCCATCTCCTGCTGAGTTCCCGTCCCGTCCGACAGTCCTTTTTTCACCTTTTCCAAGAAAACTCAATTACACATTAACCATAATTTCCATTTAATCTACCCTATAAACACTCATTCCTATATTCTTGACCTCTCTATGAATCTATTTTACTTAGGAATTGGAATCAATCCAATCGGATCATCCAAACTAAAGTTATGGCATTTTCATGCCAACTAGTCATTTTACCGATTTTTCTAGTAAATAGCTTAGGCTATCATTTTTCCGAGGTCTTGACTTCATATTTTGACACTATGTCCTTATACTCATTTAAATCTATGTGCTATGGTTCTATTCCAATTGGAATCACCCAATTCGGAGCACCGAAACTCACTTTACGTCCAAATAACCGGGCTAATCTATGTTCAAAAACTGAACCAGAATTTGGCTTGCACATGGTCCTACTTTGAGTGAATATTTAGGCTACTTAGGATCAGAATTTGGCGATACATTCTTCTTATTGCTTTGTTCTCCTTTCAAGTCTATTTTACGCAGCACTTAACCACCTGGACCGGATCAAAATTGAGCAAGTTATGGCTAAAATATCAAAACTGGTCAAAACAGAAAACAGGACATTTCCTACTGAGACTGCTGCCAAAATTGACCAAAATGTGTTTCTCTTCCATTTTTTCTTTCACTTAAACACTTAAATCTGATACTATACCCATTTCAAACATAACACACAATCTAATTATCAAACCCTAACCTCTTACTCACTTGATTTCTTGTCAAAACCCTAATCTAAACCATGGTTTTCAATTGATATTAAATTCAGCACCATTAAACCTTAAATACCATAAATTTAACATCCATACCAGAATTTAACATTAAACATGGAAAACATCAAACCCTAACTTTCCCACCATGAAAACTTACTTGTTTCTTGGAGTTTCTTGGCTCCTCTCCTTGATTACCACTTAAGATCACTTGGAAAAGCTTCAAAACAAAGAAAACTCACCTCCCCAACTCGATTTCCTCTCTCTTTCTCCTTTCTTCCCTTTCTTTCTCTCTTTCTCCCCTTTCTTCTCTCCTATACGTGATCCCCTTTTGAGCACTTAAATCCCAAATTTTAGACTTTAAAATATTATTCCAAAAGTGCCCTTATAACAAAAAATATCATTGGTTGGTTTAAAGTGAATTACTTCTTTATCCAAGCTTCTCATTGGTCCATTCCCATGAGACCAAGTCATTTACTCCATTATTTAAATCATAACTTAGCCATTAAGAAAGATTTTGATTGGCTAGTACAATTAAATATCCATTATAGCAGAGACATTCCGCCATCTGTTATCGCTTTTATATCGATTATATGTCAAAAAATATTCTATGGTCGCCTATATTTAAATTTGAACATAAAATATTTTAACTAAATCTCACAGAATTTCAGGCCTCAAATCACCGAAATCGTATTAAAATCATTAAAATCTTAATCCGGACAATAGCGCATATTACCCACTACGCTCGATCACCCGGAAACTATCCAAACGGACTCCGCTTTCACTTTATTTCAGTTTCGTTAATCTTTATGATTTATTCCAGACTCAGATTTTCTCGCTCACACTTCCGAAAAATTTCGGGGCCAGCAGTGCTCCAAATTTCCGCAGATGGAAATCACTATTCACTTAAATCTCCCATTATCTTCTAAATATCGCCAAAGTCATAGGAACTGAAATTTTCTTAAAAATCCCTTTGCAACCCCTCAATCCGGATAAAATAAGAAAAAAATCACTATTCATTAGGGCACCTGGTTACAATTTTCGAAAATTTTCACTTCATGCCCAAATGAAGTCCAGAGCATTCTAAATTCTAATCTACCCTCGCTTCTATCATTAGACTCGCCAAATCGCTCAATAACCACTATAACATTCAATAAGGTTGGGGGTTTTACAATCAATTTCTCCTTATAAAATTTCGGCCTAAATTTAAATAACATAATTTGAGTAATCTGATTCACGCTCTCATGTTGCTTCCCTCTCTACCGTGATTCATCCACAACACCTTTTTACTAAAGGAATCACTTTGTTTCAGCAAGAACCTAATCATTTCGATCAACAATTTGAACCGGTCTTTTCCTCATAATGTCAATTTTTTTTTTTTTCAATTCAACCGTTGATTCTTAACACATGTGAAGAATCACATATACTAAGCACAGAAAATGTAAATATGTCATGTATTCTACAATTCAGGTGGCAAATCCTCAACTAAGACGCTACCTCTCCAATTATTTTCATAATTTACAAAGTCCCATATAGATAGGACTTAACTTCCTTTCTTTCCGAATATCAACACTCCTTTCCTGTGGTGATATCCTCATAACACCGATCTCACCTAAAATTTAAATTCCGGGTTATTAACATAACTTTTCTCACACCCAGCTATCTTTAATTCATCACCGATAACTTTAACATTATCTCGTTGTAGCTCGCGACAATTTATGAACCTAAAAATTTTCTCTCCCTTTTCCTCATTCCCAACATAATGGAGTCCTACACTTCCTTCCATATAAGGCCTCATATGCCATTTCAATGCTTGCATGATAACTATTATCAGAGGAAAACTCATAAATGGTGTGTAATGTCTTTCCTAACTTCCTTTAAACTCTAACACACAAGCCTTTGAGCATAACTTCCAATGCCTGTATGGTTCTTTCAGATTGGTCATCCGTGAAGTCGAAAACCCTTTTTTATATACAACTCAGCCAACTTCTCAACTAAGTCACTATTTTTCCATAGGTAGGAAATTGACTGATTTCGTCAATCTATCCACAATCACCTATATCACGTCATAACCACTCTGGCAAAGTGGAAGTAAAAAAAAATCCATCATGATTCTCTCCCATTTCCACTGAGGGATCGGAAGAGACTATAAGAACCCTGCAAATCTTTGATGCTCAACCTTAACTTTTTAACAAATGAGTCATTTGGAAATAAATTCTGCAACATCTTTCTTTATACCCGTCCACCTTTAGTATTCCCTTAGGGTATGATACATTTTAGTGTTTCCCTGATGCATCGCATATGCAGAAGAGTGAGCCTCTTCCATAATTTATTTCTTTAATCTTCCCACATCTAGTACACATAACCTGTGACCTATCATCACTATACCATCCGCTCCGTACTAAAAATCCTTTAACTCGCCTGCACTCCGCCCCTTTTCAATTTAATCATGATCGTATCTTGAGTCTATAGCTCCCTTTATCTTGTCGATTAGTACAGGACTAACATGAAATGTAGCTAGTAAGGCTCCAATATCTGTCAACTCTAGTCTCGCACCTAAAGACCTCAATTCCATAAATCTAGGGAGGTACACAACCTTTAGGTGAGATATGGAACCCGTAGGCTTCCTACTAAGAGCATCAAGTACTACATTAACATTTCCCGGATGGTACTCAATAGTGCACTCATAATCCTTAATGAGTTCAACCCATCTCCTCCGGCTCTCATTTGGTCTCTTCTATGTGGAATAAATATTACATGTTCTTGTGATCTGTAAAATTTACATGCAACTCCATACGTAATGCTCCATATACGTGAGAGCAAAGATCATAAATAACCAACTCTAGGTTATGTCTCGATAATTCGCCATGCTTTTTCAATTGCCTTAAATCATATGCTATCACATTTTCATGTTGCATTAACACCCCTGCTCGCCTAGAAGCATCACAATATACCGTATATGCTTTTCTTTGCCCGACTCGAATTGTAAGTAACTGGTGGCTAAGGTCAAATTCCTTTAGTTCATCGACCTTTCTCACATGTCTCTTACCATACAAACTTTCATCTTTCCTTGTCAATTTAGTCAAAGGATCCGCAACTTTGAAAATCCCTTAACAACCTTCCGATAATACTCCTCGCTAAACCTAGAAAACTTTGTATCTCCTCGTCTTCACATCTGTAGGTGGTTTCCAATACCACAATTTTCTCAATCTTTCGAGGATCAAAACCCCTTCACCGAAATCACATGCCTTAGAAAGGCAACACCGTTTCAACCGAACTAGAATTTACTAAGTTTGGCATACTAAGTAAATAGGAATTTACTAGATGTTCCTCATGATCTTCATTATCGCTAAATAGATTGGTAAATGTCATCAATGAATACTATAACAAACTGATCACATTGAAAGATCCTATTCATAAGATCCATAAAGCCGGCTGAATATAAGTTAGAAGGTCCAACTAGCATGAATAAAAACTCATAATGCCTATACCATGTTTTCAAAGTTGTCATAGGAATATCCTCCCGACCTAATCTTTTTTTTTAATTGAGGTAACCCGAGCTTAGATCTCATTTTCAAAAATACCCTTCTCGCTCTCAGAATTATCAAAAGATCAACCGTGTAAATGGGTGTTGATTAAGATTTTCACTTTATTCACTCCGTAATCATACAATCTTAAACTTTCATCATCATTTTTTTAGAGGAATGCAACCCACTTCAAGGCTAAGTACTTACTTAACAAAACCCTCTTACTCACGTTTTTCATCCATTTATACTTTCAATTCTTTCAATTCTTTCAACTTTTAAGGAGCCATCATATATGTGTTTTAAAGTAATTGCTCCTGTCTCTAGGTCATTTCAACCTAAAAATTAATATATATATATATATATACTCTAGAAGATCCTCCGAAATACATCCGGAAATTATTCGACTATCGTAATATCTTCCATTCGATTGCCATTATCCTCACTCAATAGCATAAGCTAGGTACCTTGATATAACTTTCGAAGTATTTCACTAGCCCACATAACCGTTTCATATTATTGGGTAGGTAGTATTTTCCAGAACTCCACATAAACAACCTCTCGTCTTCCTTGGTTTATAGAACCTAACCTCTTTCCTATAAAAAATCCTTTTCAGAAGATGATGTTCAGATAGTAAATCCATGCCTAATATAACATCAAGTCATGGATATCTAATAATATCAACTACAATCCCTAGTTCCAATAATCACTCAAGCAGAACAATCAACTTTTCCATACTTTTCCTGTGTGGTGGCAAATCCTACCTGCTAAGCACATTCATCATTATGTCTTCAATTTCTTCAATTTTCTTTAACAATTACAATTAACACCACTTAATGTCATTAATTCACTTAAGTTAAATTAAACCCATGCATTTTCAATTAACCATCTCATTACTCCTAGCCACGACCATGCCTTTCCGCATTCCATACCGTCATAATTTTTGCTTCCTAATTTCCCACTCTCCCAATACACCACGGGCTCACTGGCCGATTAAATGTTGTGGCTAACATCCGAGCCATCCCGTCTGGGGGCAACTGTATCCGTCCTCCTACGACTGTGGAGGCTGGCCCTGGTCAGATCAAGGGTGGAGGAACACACGCTGCACTCATCAACATGTTCCCCGTGGTGGTATCATCGCCTCAGAGCTCTCCCGGTGGGTGGCTCCGCCGACGACGCATTTTCCGCGTGAATTCAAATTAATATGTCATGTAATGCATATATGATTTTAAATCACATAAATTTTTTTATTTTTTTTTCATGAAATCTTAAAAGAAAACATTAAAACAATCATATATAAAATAACAATTTTCAAATCTTTATAACATTTTCAAAACTCGCTTCCGACATCACGTTGAAGGATCCCAACCCGGATTAACCTCATGAACCCGAGGGACCTCCTATGACTCCAATGGATATAGAAACATTTCCCTCAAAAACAATCAAATAAAATCCATGGAGCTAACCCTTACAATTCTTAACATATCTTTAGAAAATAATGCTGTTTAAGTGATAAAAAAATTTTTCTTTTTTCATTTTCAAACACTTGATTTTTCGTAAAATTGGCCATAGTTTCCTCTGTTTTTCTGACTTTCCCAAATTACAAATACCCATACATTTAAAACACTCCCAAATCTTCACTTAACTTTCATTGTAGGACTCCTCGTCCACAACTCAATCAACACAATATATATACCATATACATTTATTCATTTCAATCATCAAAACATTCAAAACTTTCAATTCCATGCACAGCTTTAAAAACTCGGGCTTGAGCCGACATGCTCAACCGCCTATAGTTCCTTTTTCAAAATATATCCATATATGCATATATACATGACAAATTATTTGACATATAAAATATGCAAGCTATTTTATACAATGCAAGCCACATGCGTCGTCTCCTCGATGGCTCGACCACCGCACGAGGATACTCTACCGCCTCACCGTCTCGAACCTCGAAAAATGTTTTTGAAACATACGTGAAAAGAATTGTTTAAACGAGCTCGCCAAGGAGGTACATTTTCATTTATATAACATTTTCAGCATATCAAAATAATACATACTTATACAATTAAATCCATTTATACATTAAACATTTATGCCTTAAACTTTCTTTCCATAAATACCGATACCATTAAAATCGCTTTATGCTTTTAAACATTTATACCTTAAACTTTCTTTCAATAAATACTTAAGCATTTAAATCCATTTATGCTTTAAGAATTTATGCCTTAAACTTCTTTCCATAAATACTTATGCATTTAAAACTATTTATGCTTTAAGCATTTATGCTCAAACTTTCTTTCTTATTTCTTTCTTCATTCTTTTCTTTTCCCGATGGAACCTGTGGGAATAAAACACACCGACGCCGGCACGACGGTGAGGGACAAATACACCTGCTCATAACCACTACGCTGAGAAACTCACGCCAGACAGGTTCTGGGGCCATAGCACTTTTATCACGTGTAAGGATATTATTACTCTAGACACCTATTTCCTCCCTCAGTTAGTAACCTATAACTTTTTTACCCTCTAAATCCTTACACGCTTAAAGTACTGTCGATATCAAATATAATACCATAAGGGGTTTAGGTAAATCCATCAAGCAGAAACATTTTTTTCAAAATACATTTATAAATACATTTAAATCCTTTACTTTATCATTAAACACATATGCATTTTTTAAACATTTTTAAACTTTTCATAATACCTAACATATGCATACATCGTTAAACATTTTTAAACTTCATAATACCTTAACACAGTATACATATTTAATACACATATAAATATATATCGATGCAAGATAAAACAATGCAAGATAAAACATTTCCATATGCCTTAACATTTACATAAAATTTACATTAGCTGGGCTTTAACATTAAAACCATTCACTTTAAAAACTCAATTCTCAAAATATCATTCACTCCGCGCCCACCGCTCAACCCGCTTGCTTCCCTGAGTTCCCGCCCGTCCGATACAGTCCTTTTTCACCTTTTCCAAGAAAATCACAATTACACATTAACCATAATTTCCATTTAATCCACCATAAACACTCATTCCTATATTCTTATTCCTCTATGAATCTATTTTACTTAGGAATTGGAATCAATCCAATCGGATCATCCAAACTAAAGTTATGGCATTTTCATGCCAACTAGTCATTTTACCGATTTTTCTAGTGACAGTTTGTATACTCATTTTCCTGAGGTCTTGACTTCATATTTGACACTATGTCCTTATACTCATTTAAATCTAAGGTGCTAAGGGTTCATTCCAATTGAATCACCCAATTCCGAGCAATCGAAACTCACTTTACGTCCAAATAACTGGCTAATCTATGTTCAAAAACTGAACAGAATTTGCTTGCACATGGTCCTACTTTTGAGTGAATATTTAGGCTACTTAGGATCAGAATTTGGTGATACATTCTTCTTAAGTTTTGTTCTCCTTCAAGTCTATTTTACGTAGCCACTTAAATCACTCAAATCGGATCAAAATTGAGCAAGTTATGGCCAAAATACCAAAACTGGTCAAAACAGAAAACAGGACATTTCCTGTACCGAGACTGCTGCCCAAAAATTGACCAAAATGTGTTTCTCTTCCATTTTTTCTTTCACTCTAAACACTTAAATCTGATGCATTATACCCATTTCAACATAACACACACCACTATCAAACCCTAACCCTTTTACTCACTTGATTTTGTCAAAACCCTAATCTAAACCATGGCTTTTCAATTGATATTACAATTCAGCACCATTAAACCTTAAAATACCATAAATTTAACATCCATACCAGAATTTAAGACATTAAACATGGAAAACATCAAACCCTAACTTTCCCACCATGAAAATCCCCATTGTTTTTGAGTTTCTTTGGCTCCTCTCCTTGATTACCACTTGAAGATCACTTGAAAGCTTGAAAAACAAAGAAAACTCACCTCCCCAACTTGGATTTCTCCTTTCTCTTCCTGAAGGATCCCGACCCGGATTAACCTCATGAACCCGAGGGGACCTCCCGGCACTCCAACGGATATAGAAACTTTTCCTTAAAACCCTAAATTAAAACTGTGGAGCTAACTCCTTTACAATTCTTCATACCTTTTAAAAATAATGCGGAAGCGGCGCTAAAAAATTTCTTTTTCTTTCTTTTCCAACACCCTAGATTTTTTCAGAAAATCGCCGTAGTTTCTCTCGTTTTTCTGACTTTCCCAAATTTACAAACCCGACTTAAAACATTTAAAAACACTTCTTAAACTTCAATTCATCAACTTCATATTAGGACTCTCTGCCCACAACCCAATCAAACACAATATACATATATACATTTATTTCTTTTCTTCAAATCATCAAAACATTTAAACCTTTCTTCAATTCCATGCATAATTTTATCAAAACATGACAAAATATTCACATATACAATATGCAAATTATTTTCACGTAGCCATGCGCCGCCTCCTCGATACCGACCACTCGCACAGAGGGTACTCTACCGATGCACTGCCTCAGTCCCGGCAACATTTGTTGAAACATATGGAAAAGAGTGAGCTAAACGAGCTCGTGAGTGTACATTTTCATTTAAATAACATTTTCAAGATATTATCAAAATAATACATACTTATACAATTAAAATCCATTTATACATTAAACATTTATGCCTTAAACTTCTTTCCATAAATACTTATACCATTAAAATCAGTTTATGCTTAAACATTTATACCTTAAACTTTCTTTCAATAAATACTTATATTTAAAATCCATTTATGCCAAGCATTTATGTTCAAATTCTTTCATCAAATACTTTCTATGCATTTAAAATCCATTTATGCTTTAAACATTTGTACCGTAAACTTTCTTTCTTTCTTTCTTTCTTTCTTTCTTTCTTTCTGATGGAACCCGTGGAATAAACACACCGGCAGCCCTGCACCGACTCGTGAGGGCTAGCCACATTCCGGCCATAACCACTACGCTGCTGAGAAACTCACGCTTGCACAGGGTTCCAGTCATAGCACTTATCACGTGTAAGGATATTACCTAGACACCTATTTCCCCGCTAGGGGTAACCTATAACTTTACCCTCTAAATCCTTACACGCCTAGCACTCAGGCCATATCACCATAATGATCATAAGGGTTTAGGTAACCATCAAGAAACATTTTTTCAAAATACATTTATAAATACATTTAAATCCTTTACTTTATCATTAAAACACATAGTATTCTTTAAAACATTTTTAAACTTTCATAATACCTAACATATATACATATTTCATATACATGTATAAATACATTTATATCCTTTCCTTTATCATTAAACACATATGCATTCTTCACACATTTTAAAACTTACAACACTTTTTTATCATATGCATACATATAAATATATATATTGATGCAAGATAAAACATTTCCATATGCTGCCTTAACATGTACATAAACATTTCCATTAAACTTTCAAATTTAACATTAAAACCATTCACTTTTAAAAACTCATTTTTTTCTCTGCAAATATCATTTTCACTACGCTTCACCGCTTCAATTCCGCTGCTTCCCGTTGAGTTCCCCGTTCCCATTCGATAGTCCTTTCACCTTTCCAAGAAAATCACAATTACACATTAACCATAACATCCATTTTAATCCACCATACACATTCATTTAAAGCCAAATGAACAAATTACCTTAAGCACTAAAAACTCATTCATTTTGGCCAACCTTTTTTTCCAACAATACTCTATAGACTTTATGACTCAAAAATTATTCAAACGGTCTTCAAAATTTATGAAACTCTCCAGATCAGTTCTTGACAGGTCAGCGACGCCTTTAAATTTTTCACTTCAAAAATTCCGTCTCTAAAAGCCCTCAACCACATAACACAATCCACAACATATGACTCAGTTTGGCAGAACATATCTGCACATAGCTCCACTTTTGAACCATTTTCTTGGGCACTTTACGATTCAAATTGGCTTGAACTCCTTCCGCTCAGATAAATTTTTCCTAGAAGTCTATTGTAACCAGAAAATTGAATCATCAAATCGGATCAAAATTGAGCAAGTTATGGACAAAATAAAACTGGTCAAACAGAAAACAGGACATTTCCTGTACCGGCATCAAGGCCCAAAAATTTACCACAAAAATGTGTTTCTTCTTTCCATTTTTCTTTCACTCTAAACACTTAAATCTGATGCATTATACCCATTTCAACATATCACACAATTCACTATCAAATCTAACCCTTACTCACTTGATTTTTCAAACCCTAATCTAATCCATGGCTTTCTCAATTTATCTCAAAATCATCATCATTCAACCCTAATGCCACTAATTTAACATCCATACAAGAAAATCAAAACATTAGACATGAAAAACATCAAACCCTAACTTTCCCACCATTAAAAACTTACTTGTTCTTGGTTTCCTTTGGCTCCTCTCCCTTGCTATCACTTGTAGAGCACTTGGAAAGCTTGAAGGAGAAGAAAAACTCACCTCTCCACTTTGCCCTAACCTTTCTCTTCCTCTTTCTCCTTTCTCCTTTCTCCCTTTTCTCCTTTCTTCCCTCTACTGCACGTTCTCTCACTTTTGAGCATTAAATCTCCTAAAATTTTCTTTTTATTTCAAAGTTTCCTAAAATTACCCCTTAACCAAATAATCTCATTAGTTTGTTTAAAGTGGCTTACTTTATCCAAGCTTCTCATTGGTCCATTCTCATGAGACCAAGTCATTTACTCCATTATTTAAATATGGCTTAGCCATTAAGAAAGGTTTTAATTGGCTCTCATAATGTAATATCTCCCTTATAGCGCTTTATCTCGCCACCTTATAACGCTTTTATAACCGATTAAATGTCAAAATATTCTATGGTCGCCTAAACTTCACTAATCACAATATCTGCACGAATCTTTCATACATCTTCGTGCTTTGAAATCACCGAAATCGATTTAAAATCATTAAAATCTAATCCTGACAATAGCGATATTATTATCTCTGACCACGTCGGATCACCTGAAACGATCCAAACGGACTCCGCTTCACTTTATTCTTCAGTTTCGTTAATCTTTATGATTTATTCCAGACCTTTTCGATTTTCTACTAATTTCCGAAAAAATTTCAAGACAGCTCCAAATTTCAAATCCGGAATCACTATTCACTTACCTCCCATTATCTTCTGAATATCAGTTCAAAGTCATAGGAACTGAAATTTCCTTAAAAATCCCTTTTGCAACCCCTCCATCCGATAAAATAAGGTAATCACTATTCATTAGGGCACCTGTCATAATTTTCAAAATTTTCACTTCATGCCCAAATGAAGTCCGTAGTTTCTAAATTCTAATCTACTCGCCTCTATCATTAGACTTCAACCGCTCACAAACTACTATTATAACATTCAGTCAGTTGGGGTTTTACAATCACTCCCTCCTTATAAAAATTTCATTCGAATTTAAATCATGTTGTTTTTCCTCTCTACCGTGATTTATCCACAACACCTTTACTAAAGGAATCACTTTGTTTCAAAGAACCTAATCATTTCGATCACAATTTGAACCATTTTCTTCATATACGTCAATCCTTCAATTCAACCGGTTGATCTCTTTAACACATGTGAAGAATCTGTCATAGTATACTTTCAAGCATAGAAATGTAAAATATGTCATATTCTCGCCAATCTCGTGTGGCAACCTCAACTAAGACGCTACCTCTCCAATTATTTTCACTCTTACAAAGTCCCATAGATAGGACTTAACTTCCCTTTCTTCCGAATAACACCCTTTCCTGTGGTGATATCCTCATAACACCCGATCCCCCCACCTAAAATTCTAAATCTCCTCCTTTCTATTAACATAACTCTTCTGGCTAATCTTGAGCTATCTTTAATCTATCACTGATAACTTTAACATTATCTGGTTGTAGCTCGCACAATTCTATGAACCTAAAAATTTTCTCTCTCTTCATCCCAACATAATGAGTCCTACACTTCCTTCCATATAAGGCATCATAAGGCTGCCATTTCAATGCTTGCATGATAACTATTATTGTAGGAAAACTCCATTAATGGTAAATGTCTTTCCTAAACTTCCTTAAAACTCTAACACACAAGCCTCTGCAGCATAACTTCCAATTAATCAGATGGGTCTTTCAGATTGGTCATCCGTGAAGTCGCATAATCTTTTATATACAACTCAACCAACTTCTCACAACTAAGCTCATTTTTCCATAGGTAGGAAATTGACTGATTTTCATTAATCTATCCACACAATCACCTATATCACGTCATAACCACTCCGCAAAGTGAAGTAAAAAAAAATCCATCATGATTCTCTCCCATTTCCACTCGAGGGATCTAAGAGACTATAAGAACCTCAAATCTTTATTCAACCTAACTTTTGACAATGAGACATTTAGAAATAAATTCTCGCAACATCTTTCTTATACCCCTCCACCTTTAGTATTCCCTTAGTGGTATGATACATTTTATGTTTCCTCGATGCATCGCCTACGTAGAAGAGTGAGCCTCCCATAATTTATTTCTTTAATCTTCCCACATCTAGTACACATAACTCGTGACCTCATCATCACTATACCATATGCCCAGAGACTCAAAACTAACCGCCCTGCACTCGCCCTTTCAAGTTAATCATGATCGTATCTCTCGAGCCCAGCCTCCCTTACCTTGTCTATTAGCACAGACTAATATTCACACTTAGTCTCACTCTAAAGACCCCAATTCCATAAATCTAGGAGGTACACAACCTTTAGGTGAGACATGGAACCCGTAGGCTTCCTACTAAGAGCATCACACAGATTAACATTTCGATGGTACTAATAGTGCACTCATAATCCTTAATGAGTTCAACCCACTTCTCTCGGTCTCATATTTAACTTTTTCTCGTGAATATTACATGTTCTTGTGATCTCGTGAAAATTTTACATGCAACTCCATATCGCAATGCCTCTATATACGTGAGAGCAAAGACTATAACAACCAACTCTAGGTTATGTCTCGTATACTCTCGCTTCATGCTTTTCAATTGCCTTAAATCATATGCTATCACATTTTCATGTCGCATTAACACACCCCTAAGCTCGCTTCTGAAGCATCACAATATACTCAGATATGCTTTCTTGCCCTGACGGAATTGTAAGAACTAGGGCTAAGGTCAAATTCCTTTTTAGTTCATCGAATCTTTTCTGACATGTCTCTTACCATACAAACTTTTCATCTTTCCTGTCAATTTAGTCAAAGGATCCGCTAACTTTGAAAACCCTTAACAACCTTCCGATAATATTCCGCTTTAACTCTAGAAAACTTGTATCTCTGTCACATTCGTAGGTGGTTTTACCACAATTTTCTCAATCTTTTGAGGATCAATGTAAAACCCTTCACTGAATCACATGCCTTAGAAAGGCAACACTCGTTTCCAACTGCAACTAGAATTTACTAAGCTTGCATACTATAAATAGAATTTACTTAGATGCTCCTCATGATCTTCATTATCGCTAAATAGATTAAAATGTCATCAATGAATACTATAACAAACCGATCTAAATAAGGCCGAAAGATCCTATTCATAAGATCCATAAAAGCCATGGAATATAAGTTAGTCCAACTAGCATGACTAAAAACTCATAATGCCTATACCGTGAGTTTTCAAAGTTGTCATAGAACATCCTCTCACCTAATCTTAATTGATGGTAACCCGAGCTTAGATCCATTTTCAAAATACTCGTTCCCTCGAATACTCAAAAGATCATCAATCCGTAAATAGGTGTTGATTGCATTTTCACTTTATTCAACTCTATGTAATCAATATACAATCTAAACTTTCATCATCATTTTTTTTTTTTTTTTTATAAACGTAACCGCACTTCAAGGCGAAGTACTCGGCCTACGAAAAACCCTCTTACTCACAAGCTCATCCATTTATACTTTCAATTCTTTCAATTCTTTCAACTTTTAAGGAGCCATCATATAAAGTGCCTTAGCAATTGGTTCCCATTCCTAGGGGTCATCAATCTAAAATTAATATATATATATATATATATATATATATATATATATATATATATATATATATATATATATATATATATATATATATATATATACGCTTTTTAGAGATTCTCATTTTAACATTCGGTATTTTCACTCATAGAGGACCATTCTCACGAAAGCCTGTAGGCCCGAATGACCTAGCCTTGTTCACGGGAAGCATTCTCGTACCAACCGAGCTACTAGCTCGCTGGTACCGCAGATGCTTCCCATTGACCAAAGACCCTAGGTCCCGGGTTCGACCTCGGGGAGGCGAAGGAACTCAAAGGGGGAGGATATCCCATGAGTGAGCTTCCACCTATGGTACCCATGAGGTGGTCACGATGGTGGGGGTCCCACACTTCCCTTTTCTCCTTTCTTCCCTTTCTTTTCTCTCTCTTTTCCCTTTCTTTCCTCTCCTATACGTGATCCCCTCTTTGGCACTTAACCCCAAATTTTAGACTTTAAAATATTATTCCAAAAGTGCCCTTAAGTAACAAAAATTATCATTATTGGTTTAAAGTGAATTACCTTTATCCAAGCTCTCACATTCAGATTCCATGAGACCAAGTCATTTACCCATTATTTCTAAATCATAACTTAGCCATTAAGAAAGATTTTGATTGGCTAGTACAATTAAATATCTCCATTATAGCGCATTTTATCTCGCTCGCCACGTTTTATATCGATATATGTCAAAATATTCTATGGTCGCCTATATTAAATTCTCTGAACATAAAATGATGCACCAAATCCTTCATGGTGAATTTCGTGCTCAAATCACCGAAATCGTATTTTAAAATCATTAAAACTCCAGAATCCCATAATAGCGTGATATTACCCGAATTACGCGTTTCATCACCCGGAACTATCCAACGACTCGCTTCACTTTATTTCAGCTTTCACCTTATGATTTATTCCAGACCTTTTCAGATTTGCTCAATTAAAACACAAGAGCTCCACCGCATGGGAAATCACTATTCACTTAAATTTCCCATTATCTTTCTAAATATCGGGCCTCAAAGTCATAGAACCCAAATTTCAAAATCCTTGCAACCCTCAACTGATAAAATAACATAGTAATCACTATTCATTAGGGCACCTGGTTACAATTTCTTTTCGAAAATTTTCACTTCATGCCCAAATGAAGTCCAGAGCATTCTAAATTCTAATCTACCCTCGCTTCTATCATTAGACCTCAAATCAGTTCAATAACCACTATTATAACATTCAATAAGGTCGTTTTACAACATAGTCGCATAAAATTATACATACAATTTAAAATATTGAAATATCACAAATTTTCAAAAAATTAAAAAAACAATTACACAAAATAGCACTACATATATTAATAATAAAGTTCCAAATAGTTTATAATATTTTCAAACATTTTAGAATATTTTTGAAATAGTTTAATACAAATTAAAAATAAAATGAATTTTTTTAAAAAGATATCGGTCACAAAATGTCACAAGTCGGTTAGAAAATTGTGATGGATTTATAATCCTGGTCACAAATTTGTGACCGATTGCATATGCTATTAAAAAATTCATTTTTATATTTGAAATAATTGTATTATAAAATTTAAAAATTTAAAAAAAGAATATTATTAAGGAGTCCAAGATTGATTCAACAACTTATAGGAATAGTTCGTGACTTTAGTAAACATAATCGAGCCTATTTCAACATAGTGCTTCATCAAACAGCCATTAGCTAAGTTCTATAGAAGGTGCCAAAATTTATTTTCAAATATCACAAATTTTTAATAATGTCAAATTTTGTAACATCGTAGTATTATTATAAATTATTTATTCTAATTTTTATTATTTTTTATGACTATATTGTCGTACAAAATTATACATACAATTTAAAAATATTGAAATATCACAAATTTTCAAAAAAAAATTAAAAAACAATTCCACAAAATAGCACTACATATATTAATAATAAAATTCCAAATAGTTTATAATATTTTCAAACATTAGAATATATTGAAATAGTTTTCTAATGCAAATTAAAAAATATAAAAATGAATTTTTTTTAAAAATAGATATCGTCAGAATGGTCAAATAAGTCGGTTAGAAAATCAGACGGAATTGTGTTTCTCACATTATTTTGTGATTTTAACAAAATCTGCCCAAAGTTGTGACCGACAATTCCGTCACAATGCAATTCATTTTGGTGACAGATGCTTATTAAAAAATTCATTTTTATATTTAAATTAATTGTATTATAAAAATTTAAAATATTAAAAGAATATTATTATGAGTCCAAGATTGATTCAACAACTTATAGGAATAGTTCGCACTTTAGTAAACATAATCGAGCCTATTTCTCGAATATATAGTTTAACAAATTGCTTCAATTAGCTATGCCCCGATGGTGGATAAACAAAATTTATTTTCAATATCACAAATTTTAATAATGTCAAATTTGTAACATCGTAGCATGATATAAATTATTTATTCTAATTTTATTATTTTTTACACTATATAGTCGTGACAAAATTATACATACAATTTAAAATATTGAAATATCACAATTTTCAAAAAAAAATTAAAAAAACAATTACACAAAATAGCACTACATATATTAATAATAAAATTCCAAATAGTTTATAATATTTAAACATTAGAACATTTTAAATAGTTTCTAATACAAATTAAAATATAAATGAATTTTTTTTAAAAAATAGATATCGGTCACAAATGGTCACAAGCCTAAGTAGAAAATTCGTGACTTAATTGTAAGCTATTACTCATTTTGTGACTTAATAAAATTCACAGTTGTGACCGACGAGTAATTCGCTCACAAACAGACCGACAGATGTGATAAGCATAAAAATTCATTTTATATTTGAAATTAATTGTATTATAAAATTTAAAATATTAAAAAGAATATTATTAAGGAGTCCAAGATTGATTCAACAACTTATAGGAATATTCAGATTTTAGTAAACATGACCAGCCTCTATATTTTCAATATATAGTTTAACAAATTGCTTCACTAGCTATGCCTCGATGGTGATAAAATAAAAATTACTTAAACATCACAAATTTAATAATGTCAAATTTGTAACATCGTAGAGCATGATATAAATTATTTGATTCTAATTTTTATTATTTTACACTATATAGTTGTACAAAATTATACATACAATTTAAAAAATATGAAATCACAAATTTTCAAAAAAATTAAAAAACAATTACACAAATATAATTATATATATTAATAATAAAGTTCCAAATAGTTTATAAATACCTTCAAACATTAGAATATTTTGAAATAGTTTCTAATACAAATTAAAATATAAAAATGAATTTTTTTAAAAAAAAAATAGATATCTGTCAGAAAATGGTCACAAGCTCCGCTAGAAAATTGTGACGAATTGTGTTTTTGTCACTATTTGTGACGGAATAAAATTCCGTCACAAAGTTGTGACCGATTGATAATTCCACACAATTCTTAGACCGATTACAGATGTGATAGCTATTGGGGTAAAAATTCATTTTTATATTTGAAATTAATTGTATTATAAAATTTAAAAATATTAAAAAAAAAAGAATATTATTAAGGAGTCCAAGATTGATTCAACAACTTATAGGAATAGTTCGTGACTTTAGTAAACATAATCGAGCCTATTTCGAATATAGTTTAACAAATTGCTTCAATTAGCTATGCCTGATGGTGGATAAAATAAAATTTACTAAACATCACAAATTTAATAATGTCAAATTTTTGTAATATCAGAGATGATATAATTATTATTCTAATTTTTATTATTTTTTATGACTATATAAATGTGACAAAATTATACATACAATTTAAAAATATTGAAATATCACAAATTTTCAAAAAATTAAAAAACAATTACAATAAAATAGCACTACATATATTAATAATAAAGTTCCAAATATTTATAATATTTAATGATACACTCTAACCCCTACCAACAAGGGAAGTCGGGCCACTCCACGTGAATCCCTGCACTGCTACCTCTAACGACTAGAAACTCCTACATGAAGCGGCCGCATTGTTCACAAAACCTCCTATAAAATTCTTTTCTTTTCTTAAATCCTGATTTGATAAAATTTCTAAGAAGATAATACCGTGATATAGACATGTCCCAAATCCCGTATACATCCAATTTATACTGAGAACAAAATATGGCAACCAAAGATACCAACACATTCTCACAAACTACTCTATGTACATACATATGTTCCATTATACATATTCAAAGTATTTTTCTTACATAATATTTTACTAACAAAGACTTCAGATAATGTCAGACAAACCCTATTATGCTCCAAATTGGCTCATGATTCGCACCTGGAAAATAGTTTTTAAATGGGAAAATAATGATTTCAAAGTTTGAAGGTGGGTAACTGAGCTTCTGAGTGTATGCTTTTATAAAAACGTTTTGCTTTTCCTAAAACATCTCAAAACGTAAACTCCTTTACTACCATTTTCCGCTTTTCTTTGCTTTTTCAAGTTTCTAAAATTTTCTTTGTCGTTGCTTTTGTATCAGTTGCTTTTAAAAAAAGTTTCTAAAACTTTTCTTTACTTGCTTGCTTGCTTTTGCTTTTCTTTTAAAAGCTTATAAAACTCTTATTGTTTGCTTGCTTAGAAGTTTATAAAACTTCAAATTTCTTTTTGCTTGCTTTCTTATTTTGTTTCAAGTTTCTTAAAACCTTCACAAACCTTTTGTTTACAAGTTTCTCAAAACTTTTCATAAAAACGGGAGCTCCTGGGCTCAACCGCATTTTGAAAATAAAACTAGAGCCCGGGCTCAACCGCTTGTTTTTAAACTCTCCGAGTCTGGCGACGAACCAATGGTTGATTTTTCAAACTGTATTACGCTTTATAAAACATCAACCACCTGAAAGCCGGTTTTTTGTTTATCAGATCTAGTGAACACGAAGTCTGGCGCATCGTGCTCTGGAAGGACCTGGGTCCGCATCACCTTTTCCCGGTGAATATGGTGGAATTGATCTCACGCATCACCATAATTCTCTAGTTAGAGTTCATAATCTTATATACTCCTTGTGACATATTACTACTTCCTTTAAATGCATGATGTATGTCTTAAGTTTGCCACTGTGCAAAACTAAATGCATGTATGAGATCCTCTAACACCACTGCACGCATTTTAATAATTCTCCGACCGGTTTTCTGCTTAGAACTAGGGAAGGCCTGTTTTTCTGCCAAAACATTCTTGTTTGCTTACTTTTTTTGAAAATGGTTTTACAATTTAAAACCATTTGCTTGCTTGCTTGAAAAATGGTTTAATTATTCAAAACCATTTACTTACTTTTCAAAAATGGTTTAACTCAAAACCATTTGCTTGCTTTCTAATTCATTGCTTGCTTCTTGAAAATGGTTTGCAATCAAAACCATGAAATACCAGTGTAAACAGTTTGTAATAATAATAATAATACACTAGTATTTGGAAAATGAGTTTAAAACACTCACCTCTTTCTGCTTATTAAACTTTGAGCACGATTCCACAATTTTCCCCGCCTTTGCTTTTAGCCTACACACTCGATGTATTAGATCACACACGGCAAGACAACCAAGCAATTTGTATATCGTGCAAAATTGGGTACCCCTTTCTTTAAAATATGTGGGCCCTTAAATGCCATTCACAAGATATGGCTAGATTTCTAGACTAAAGGGACTTTCCATATAGTCTAAAAACACCGAAAATACTGGTATTCCTGGTCCTGGACTGCTTGAATAAAAATCTCGAATTTTAACCAAATCGTTCGAAAACAATCTCCGAAATTCACCGATCGGTCTAAAATAATCCCAAAATTTCCAAAAATTCCTAAAAATTCCTAAACCGGGCCTAAAAATTTTGAGACTAAATTGGTAGTTCTAAGAATATCGTCAATATATAGTCTTTAGGGCTCGAAATAACACAAGTAGGAAAATCTCCCACCTCTTCTCAAGTTTCGACAAAAGTCAAGATTTGGTGTCCACGCGCAGCTCCGTCGCAGAGTAACTTTCTTTAAAACTTGGTCCGAAAAAAATTTCACCACCAGAATGATCGTGAGATCCAGAAAAACTAAAAATTTGGATTTTTCGCATATTTACCTGAATTTCTGTGAAATCTCGTGTTTTTGGTACTCACGCGTAGCCCTCGTCAAGCAGAGAGCACTTCGTATTTATCCCTTGATTTGTGTGTGGGAACCCGACCTGGCCATTTTGTAAATCCGAGAGTTAAGCAAAAAGAGAGAAAAAAATTATTTCCTCCCACGCCGGTCTCCCTCTCCGCCTCCCGTCGTGGAACACCTGCTTCTATAATTGTTTGTCTTTTTTTTTTTTTTTTTTTTTTATGGGATCCACATGTCCCTTTCTTTCTTTCGTCCGCTTCACTCAAACAATTTATTTTATCCCTGCTTCAATTTTATTTATCCTAAATGAATATTCTTTAACTATTTACATTTTTCTTAATTTTTCTAATCCCGTTTTCAAAGTTTCCACTCTAAATGTCGCCAGAAATTCCTCGTGAAAATATTCCCGACTATCCCCAATTAAACGAAACTTTTTTCTAGGTCACTAGATTGCGAGACGAACTTAATCTGCCACAGATCTGCTTGGGCCATCCGAGATCTAGAGAATTTTCGAGACTTCCCTCGAATTATTATGATAATTTATTATTATTAATTCTGTCATTTAAACTTTCCTTAATTATACTTTCAATTTCTCAACTTTCCCCAATCTTAAAATTTGTCTCTCAAGTATTTAAATATTGCAAACCAAACTTTGAAATCTCTACTATGGCCCATCTCTAACTTAATTATGCCTTACATATCCTTTTTTGCTAAATGACACCACAAATTTGTTTTAAGTACCAAATTTCGGGTTCCAAAATTTATAATTTCCTAATTTCATCTCCAAAATACTACAATGTGACACTTGGTACTCTTATACACCTACAAGACATGTACTCGTACACTCTCTCGACTGGAAGCAGATTCAAATATGAATATTTTGAAATGGTTTCTAATACAAATTAAAATATAAAATGAATTTTTTAAAAAAAATAGATATCGGGTCACAAAATGGTCACAAGTCGGGCAGGAAATAGACGGAATTGTGTTTCCGCCACTATTTTGTGACGGAATAAAAATTCACACAAAGCTGTGATGGATTTATAATTCCTGGTCACAAATTTGTGACCGATGACAGATATTATTAAAAAAAATTCATTTTATATTTGAAATTAATTGTACAAAAATTAAAAATATTAAAAAAGAATATTATTAAGGAGTCCAAGATTGATTCAACAACTTATGTGGAATAGTTCGTATTCTTTAGTAAAACATAATCGAGCCTATTTCGAATATATAGTTTAACAAATTGCTTCAATTAGCTATGCCCCGATGGTGGATAAAATAAAAATTTATTTTCAAATATCACAAATAATAATGTCAATTTTTGTAACATCGTAGTACGATATAAATTATTTATCTTTAATTTATTATTTTTATGACTATATTGTCGTACAAAAATTATACATACAATTTAAAATATTGAAATATCACAAATTTTCAAAAAAAAATTAAAAACAATTCCAATAAAAATAGCAATTACATATATTAATAATAAAATTCCAAATAGTTTATAATATTTTCAAACATTAGAATATATTGAAATAGTTTTCTAATACAAATTAAAAATATAAAATGAATTTTTTAAAAAAATAGATATTCCACACAAAATGGTCACAAGTCTGCTAGAAAACTATGACTCGACCAGGTGTTCGTCACTATTTTCAGATGCTCATATACCCACAAAGTTGTGACGGATTTATAATTCCTTGGCCAAATTATGATCGATTTGTGACGGCATAGCTATTAAAAATTCATTTTTATATTCGAATTAATTGTATTATAAAATTTAAAAATATTAAAAGAATATTATTAAGGAGTCCAAGATTGATTCAACAATCCTATAGGAATAGTTTTGATTTTTAGTAAACATAATCGAGCCTATTTCAATATATAGTTTAACAAATTGCTTCAATTAGCTATGTCTCCACGATGGATAAAATAAAATTTTATTTTCAAATATCACAAATTTTAATAATGTCAAATTTTGTAACATCGTAGCATGATATAAATTATTTATTCTAATTTTTATTATTTTTTATGACTATATAATCGTACAAAATTATACATACACGAAATATTGAAATATCACAAATTTTCAAAAAAATTAAAAAAAAACAATTACACAAAATAGCACTACATATATTAATAATAAAGTTCCAAATAGTTTATAATATTTTCAAACACAAATATTTTTAAATAAGCCTAATACAAATTAAAATATAAAAATGAATTTTTTTTAAAAATAGATATCGTCACAAAAATGGTCACAAGTCGAAAGAAAAATTCAGACGGAATGCTTCGTTGATTATTTGTGACGTGAATAAAAATTCCACACAATGTTGTGATGGATTTATAATTCGCCACAAATTTGTGACCGACAGACAGACAGCTTATTAAAAAATTCATTTTTATATTTGAAATTAATTGTATTATAAAATTTAAAATATTAAAAAAAGAATATTATTAAGGAGTCCAAGATTGATTCAACAACTTTATAGGAATAGTTCAGATTTCTTTAGTAAACATAATCGAGCCTATTTCAATATATAGTTTAACAAATTGGCTAATTAGCTTATGCCCGATGGTGGATACAAAATAAAAATTTATTTTCAAATATCACAAATTTTAATAATGTCAAATTTTTGTAACATTCGTAAAGCATGATATAAATTATTTATTCTAATTTTTATTATTTTTTATGACTATATTGTCGTACAAAATATACATACAATTTAAAATATTGAAATACCGCTAAATTTTCTCAAAAAAAATTAAAAAAACACCACAAATAGCAATTACATATATTAATAATAAAATTCTAAATAGTTTATAATATTTTCAAACATTAGAATATATTGAAAATAGTTTCTAATAATAGCTCAGGTTATAAAATGAATTTTTTTAAAAAAATAGATATCTGCCATAAAATGGTCACAAGTCTATGTATAGAAAATTGTGACGGTGTTTCGCCACTATTTTGTGACGAATAAAATTCCGCCACAAAGTTGTGACGGATTTATACTCCCGTGACAAACTTGTGACCGATTTGTGACGCATGCTTATTAAAAAATTCATTTTTATATTCGAAATTAATTTTATTATAAAATTTGCAAATATTAAAAGCACATGACATGAGGTTACATGATTTGATCCAACAACTATAGAATAGTTCTGATTTAAAAACACATCCAGCCTATTTAATGAGGTGAGAGGTTTTAACTAAAAATACTCATCAAGGTGTTCATACATGATGTAAAACAAAGTGGTCTGATTTTCAATGATTCACACTTACACACAAATTGTAAATATCTGGTATGATGATAAATAATAATCTTAATTCTATTATTTTACAGATCGATATAAATGCATAAAATTATGTTATAAGATATAAATTTAAATATTGAAAGATCAATCTTCAAAAAATTAAAAAAATTAATGATATATAAATAAAAATAAGATATATATTAATAAAGTTCAAAATACTTTTATATATCTAAATAATTATATTGAAATAGTTTCTAATATTAAACAGCAAGATAAAAACATCTTTTAAAATAGATATCATCTACAAAAATTGTCATAAGTTCGAAAATTGAGATTTAATTAAACATTGACATTTGATTGAGAAAAATCAGCTACAAAGGATTGCATTTGATAATCTACACACTTATATCCATTTATTATAAATATAACATTTAAAAAAATTCATTTATTATACCCAACATCAATATAAAAATTCATAACATGAAGAACATTATTATATCCAAGATTGATCTAACACTAATCCAGAAAGAATTAGTTCTATTTATAAATATAATCAAGCTTTTATCTAATATATATGTTTAATAAATTATTTAATTAATATTATGTTCTTATGATATAAAATAAAATTTTATTTCTAATATTTACAATCTTGATCAATATGTCACTTGTAATATTCAGCAAGATATAAATATTTGATTTTCTGATCTTGATTATTTCTTTTATGATCAGTAGATTCATAAAACGATAGTTATTACATTTTTAAATATATTGAAATCGCCAAATTTTCAAAAAATTAAAAACAATTACACAAAAATAGTTAATTACATATATTAATAATAAAGTTCAAATAGTTTATATAATATTTTCAAACATTAGAATATTTTGAAATAGTTTCTAATACAAATTAAAAATATAAATGAATTTTTTTAAAAAAATAGATATCTACACAAATGGTCACAAGTCTGCTAGAAAATCAGGACGAATTGTGTTCCTGCCACTATTTTGTGACGGAATAAAATTCCGTCAATGTTGTGATGGATTTATAATTCCGCTCAAATTTGTGACCGATTTAGACAGACAGCTATTAAAAAATTCATTTTTATATTTGAAATTAATTGTATTATAAAATTTAAAAATATTAAAAAGAATATTATTATGAGTCCAAGATTGATTCAACAACTTATAGGAATAGTTCGCACTTAGTAAACATAATCGAGCCTATTTCAATATATAGTTTAACAATTGCTTCAATTAGCTATGCCTGATGGTGGATAAAATAAAAATTTATTTTCAAATATCACAAATTTTAATAATGTCAAATTTTGTAACATCAGAAGATGATATAAATTATTTATTCTAATTTTTATTATTTTTATGACTATATTGTCGTGATACAAAATTATACATACAATTTAAAATATTGAAATATCACAAATTTTCAAAAAATTAAAAAAACAAT